>JANTPZ010015209.1:0-10409 GCA_025593235.1 Vachellia pachyceras | reverse complement strand
GGTCGGAAGCTTCTAGCCGCTGTTCAATTCCGAAGTCCATCGTTGCCTGGTAATCTGCATCACCAGCGTTCGTTGGGGGGTTGGAGTTTATCTTAGCAAATGGCTTTCTCCTCTGGAATCCGCCGCCTCATTAGCGATTCATCTTCTTCCTCGTCGATCCTCTATTCGCAGCTTAATTCGATTCGTCTTAGTTCAACTCTCACTTCCCCCAGGCTCTTCGTCAGTGGTGAGTTTGATTATATATTCTGTATAGTTTTAATTGCCACGTGTTAGTTTAATATTTATATGTTTCTTGTCGCTCTTGACCTTTGCATCTTACTGGAACATTTCTATCTGTGTATTTTGGCATGTTGGTATTTTGTAGTCGTATCTTAATGAAATGACTTTATAATTGGGTTGTTCGTTTCCGTAGACATGTTATTTTCCTGCTTTGCTGTTTAAGGAATTCAATGCTGCTGAGTCAACCTCGCTAGCTTCACGTTCTATTAACACATTCAGAAACGTTGGCTTATGCATTTTGGTATTGTTTGAATTGTGTATCCAGATGAAAAATGGCATTATAATGGATGTTTCTTACTTTTTAGTTTCTGTAGACATATTTTATTTTCATGGCTTGCTGTCTGATGAAAGCTATGTGTGCTGTCTCACCCTTGCTGTCTTGGTTCCCTCTTTCTAGCTTCGTGGCTCCCATAACATATGGCTGGGTTGGCCAAAAAAATGAATGGATTTATTATTCTTATATCTAGCTGAGATAAATATGATTAGAGATCCCACAGAGAGAGATATATATATCAGATATAGATCTGTACCGAGGTGTATTTTTGCCTCTATTTACTTCAGAGAATTGTTCTGTGTAAAACGTGCGGTTATATGAGGATATTGTTCTGCTTCCACAATCGAACTGAGAGTTACACTCAATTGGACATTAATGGCCCAGAATGAGGTGTGCTGTTATTGGATAAATGCGTGTTCCTTATCCTTGGCATTTCACAGTTCTAATGTGTTTTTGTATGGGTACGTACTATTTAGTGGGCCAATTTGGAATATCAGTTTGTATAATTTGTGATAGGATATGGTACACCCTTTTGCACGCTTTAAATTGTATGCACCTGGTACCCAAACGTTTCAGAGGTTTCATATTGGTTATCACTCTATATTTTGTTTTAACGTTGTCCTTCAACTTCTCAAACATAGATGTACCTCTTGCTAACATGAACCCTCACTAAAATGCAAGTGACTTTTAAATAGTTGCATGGCTAAAATACTGAATCAAAAAGTAGTGGCTTTTAGCCACTACTCTCCACTTCCATAAACCTGAATCAAAAAGAAACACGGTAGTTAATGGCTAAAATGCTTCCTTTGCCCTGTATTTTACCCACAGACCCAACTGAAAAATCAGCCAACAATCGCAAGACTGGCCAATTAGGCCAATGATCAATACACTAGCATCAAGAGTGATTCGCATGATTACAAGCATGTGGATTTATAGATGAATGTGGATTGCTGAAGAGTGATGGCACAGATGACTTAGGTTGTACCATGTAATTCATACACAAGTAAAGAGCAAAATGGAAAATGTCTTTTTGTATCTGAGGGATTGAAAAGAAACCGTATCATCTGATGTGTAGTTTTGGTATGGTTCCATTACACCTAACAAATGGTGCAAATGTTCTTGTTTCAAGTAAGTGAGAGTGGCTAGCATGGAAATTGGATGTAGTAGCTGCCCACTAGGCTGTCTTTTGACGCTTCTATTCTGTAGCCATGAACATCTTTATCAGATGTTGCCTTCATCAGCGAATAGTGATGCAATGTGGGGAAATTTACCATTTAGTGTTGTAGCATATGATTCTATGTAGTGTTAATACGTTCAGCCTAGTTATCACATTAGTCAATATTGATGAAGCAAAGGAGTTAAGCAATTGCCTCAGAAATGGTTGTTTTTGTAAGTGCTGTGATACCCACTCTATCTGTTGGGAATGCTTTCCCCTTCACGCTCCTTCATCTGATGATTTTTTCTTTTTACGGAAAATGGACTACCTTTCTATTAATTTCTATTCTAAACATTTTTGTTCCCACCATTTTATGTGTGGTAGGCTGGTGCAAGTGGTGCATGTATTACATGTCTAGTTTCTAAATCCATTGTTGGATGACATATATTTGCCATATGGTAGTGAATGCTGGCTGTAGGGGATTGCATGAGCACAAAGTGGGGTAGTTGAAATGATGATGTTGAGATGGATGTATGGTCTTACAAAAAAAGATCTGTAATGAACTTATATGAGAAAGAATTGGAGTGGCACCTATGTAATGAAAATGATAGAAAATCGTTTGAAGTAGTTTGGACATGTATATTTTAAAAGGCTAATGAATGCATCGGTGAGGAAGTTAGATTAAGCTAGTTTTGAGTCTAGTTAAAAGGGGTAGAGGGAGACAAAAGAGGACGGACACTCAATGAGGTTATTGAGCGAGACCTCTTAGTTAACAATCTACTAAGAATTTGGTTTTTAATTGAACTCAATAGCGCCGTTTAATCCATATGGCCTACCTCACTTAGTGGATCAAGATTTTGTTGTTGTTATAATACTTATTTTAAAAAGAAAAATTTGATTGACTGTAACGTATTTCTTCTTATATTTGCGAAAACCTGCTTCTTCTGCATTTGAACAGGTCTTTCAAGACTGACGACAGATGAAAAACTGAACGAAGCATTTGCTCCTTTTGGGCAGCTGGTTGAAGGTGATCATTAGAATATTCTTTCTTGACGTACCAAATTCTAAGGCCCTCGTATTTTTCCCCTTTCTTTTGGGGGCTTCTTATGATCTAGCTTAGCTTGATGTATATTGTAATTGACATTTAATAATGATGATTCTACAGCTAAGGTCATAACTGATAGAATCTCTGGAAGATCAAAGGGATTTGGTTTTGTAGCTTACGCAAGCATAGAAGATGCCGAAAAGGCCAAAGAAGGAATGAATGCCAAGTTTTTGGATGGATGGGTTATTTTTGTGGATCCTGCTAAGCCAAGAGAACCTAAACCTCTGCAATCACAGCCTCAGCCCTCTGAAACAGGTTTTACGGTTAACAAGACGGTCGGATGGTGTGGTTGATTGTTGAAGACATTTTCATCCTGTTCATTGTGTTAGGATTATTCTTGAAAGACTATTATAATCATTTAAGCCAATTAAACAGCAATTGCTGGAGAAATTTTGTATCAGCTGGTAACAGGAGATTAGACTTTACATTTCAGGACATTCGGATGTTAATTTGAAATCTACTTCATATATTTATCCGGTTTATTTAAAAGTACTTCTCTACCATATTTTTAAACTGGAAAAATGTTAAGAGGGGAAATTTTCACTAAAGCATTAATCTTTTTAATGAAGATACAATTAAAAGTCCACTTCTTTATACCAATTTGTCGAATCAATATGTGACCTTGGCGTAAGCGAAATGACACTAGAATGTTTTGGCAGACACCTAATAAAAAATATGGATGGTCCAAAATGTCCATAAACGACTCAATGGTAAATGATACAAACTATATTAAAATGAAATGAAATGTATGGGCAATAATGCACTCGACCAAAAGTTTCCCCTAGCCATGAGTAAAAGTTAAATCCTTGTATATTGTAGTCGAGTTCGAAAGAGCTGCTACTTCCAAACAATTGAAAGCGTATGGCTTTGTTTGGTAAGTCTTTTTGCCCAACGGGTACGTTTACCGAGACAAAATTCCTCTCACATAAACTACCTCGGAATCCGTGCCTGTTTTCTCAACGGGCTATCCAAACAGAGCCTATATGAGGTATGAACTTTGATAGACTATGAGGACAAGAAATCTTGCAAGCATCCACGTATCAATCGAAGATTTCTGCTTAAAATTAAAAATTTGTTTACCAAAACATAATGTGAAACCGCTTAGGCATGTTTGCATTAACATTAAAAAAAATGTTCATACAAAATGAAATAAAATCCTTTTCACATACTAACTTTGTTAATTATAAATTATATTAAAAAAAGTAATTTCCACAATCAATATAGGGTCCGTTTGGATAGCCTGTTGGGAAAACGGATACAGATTCCGAGGTAGTTTATGTGAGAGGAATTTTGTCTCGGTAAGCGCACCGTTGGCCAAAATGGCTTACCAAACAGAGCCATAAATATAGACATCTAATTCATCTTTGCATAAAACAACCCTCCATACAACTTCACCCTCGAAGGGACTAAAGAGTTGTAACATTCCCCCTCCAACGCATTAAATAAAAAGTAAAAAAAAAAAAAAAAAGGTCCACTTTAGTTAACAGAATAATTGATGATTGTTTTCCACTTTTACCTTTTACACAAAAGAAAAGGTAGTGACATATTCTAATATTTATAAATTGCATTCTTTAATAAGAATAAGATAAATATATTTTATAAATTTAGAACACATCAAATGATTTAACTAGCATTCCTTAATTCTTGTTAATTAGTTAAAATCTGGAAAGGAGGGAGTACTAGTTGACATAAAAAATTGCACAGAATACCCATTAATACAATTTGATATTAGTCGAAGCTAACCATGAAATTGCATTACTTAGTTTCCTAGGCATGTCAATGGTTGTGAAAATAAGCCAGTATATCAACTAAATGAAAGTAACAATGCATGCCACATTATGGCTAGTCTCAATCTTCCAAAGACAAGAGAAACTAGTGTCTTGTCTAATCACACAACAGTTTCACAATAACAGGACATGAATACCACTCGAACACATAGGCTCTGTATTTCACATATTACATTTATACTGGAAAGCATAAAAGCTAGTCGAACGTGAATAATAAGGCCATGCCAAAAATTTGATACCATGATGAGCCAAGTTCAGCATCTGACTCTGACAATCCATAAGCACTCCAATTTAAGTATCTTCAGGGATGTGACGCTCATCCCAATGTTTAATATGCATATTAGTTGGCACGACTTTTAAAGACATCAAGACCCATCTCAGTTGGATCGGTTGCCTGCAACTCTACTTGAATTCCATCCAGCTCCCTCTTGAACCTGTCCTTTGAGCTGGCATAAATCATCTTGCTTCTGACCCTTGATGTATCCGGGGACCTACAAGAAAAACATTAAGATATCAGCAATCAAGCATGACCAATCTGTGTTCAGAATATTTTTCAAGTTCCAAATCAAGTAGACAGACGTTTAAAAGTTTGAAGATGAAGTTTGACTTTCACACTATGATTTTGAGTAAGCATACAACGTGTTTGAGTAATAATCATCCAAAGCTTACATGGATCAGAAGTTCAATGAAAAATGTTTAGAAGAAAATGATGTATTATCTTGTCCTAATTATACATCAATAAGAGTGTAAGAAAAGGGGTGAGAGTTTCATATAACCTCATAAGCGGTTTTGGCATCCTACAAGTCCAACAATGGAACTGCTAGGAGGGTATGGCATTGGATGCTTATGATCGAGTGATTTGAACATCACAATCAAACATAAAGAAAAATTGCAAAAATTAGATATGTGATCTGATAGTGAATGTGAGTCTATTTGAGAGACGTATTATGTGTTCTTTATCTCCTTTCTTTTTCTAGTGAAATGCATTGACGTCTCAACATTTTAAATTCCTAAGAACTGAATTTACCATGCAATGAAGAAAATTCTGCTTTTGGGAACATTCCCTTCTGTCATAAACTCAAAATCATAAACAGCATATCGACACTCATCAGCAGGAAGAGTGGCAGCGAAATCATCATAGCCTTGGCCTGGCTCTCCAAGCTTCTCCACAACAACTTGCTTCTGAGCTTCCTCAATCTTGAAAACTATGAAGCGATATGTCCTTTTTGCCTTGAGCTCCAGAAACCTAAGCTTGCAGTCATCGTGGACAGCCATACCTGATGCCGCATTAGCCTGTCATATTGCAAAGAAGACAACAAATCAAATAGTTTACAGTATTCTGAATGATTAAGGATAATGTACATGTCATACAAGATTCAACTCGACAAGAAAACTTGCAATAGCATATTAAGGAAATATCATATGTATATCCTATCACCGTTTAGTTGACGGGGGGAAATAAGGTAGAGAATAAGTATTCTCAGTACTTCAGGCAGCGGAGAGTTAACCGGTTGTAATAGTTAGGTCGTATTTCAGTGATAGAAGTGTAAGTGATCATTATAGTGGAAGATCAGCTTATCAAAGCATATCAACAGAAGACACCAGCGATTTTCCCTTTTTAAGAGTCAGAGTAGATCCAAAGCATTTCGCCCCCAACATGGGGCAAAATTAAATATCATTTCAGAAGATCGAAGCCAAGTAAATACTAATGTATAAAATAATTCTGGAAATCAAAACGACATAGAAGACAGATCTGGAAGCAAATGATACGAGTAAAACGAGCTAATCGGACAAACCCACCGGTATATTTCTTCAATTTTAGGAGTACAAAATATCAGATCGACCACGAAACAACCACGGACTTCATAAGTACAGACATCGATCAAATATCAGCACAAAAGAAGAGCATGTAAGGTAGGAAAACAGTGATCACTAGCCAGTTTCAATAGATTTCAAGCACATAATCCAATTTCACATCGCGTAAGATTGCGGTATTCTAGTGTTTAACCTTTCGTCGAAATTCCAGACATCCCAGCAAAGGAGTAAACAGTAAAATCGAAATCGAAACCTAAGGAAGAGGAGAAAGAGGAGTAGACTGACCATATTTTGCGCTTTGACGGGACAAGGATTCGAAACAGCTATCGACAGAGGAGGTGGAGTCGGAGAAAATATAGGAAAAGGCCTTGGGACACCAAAAATTTTGTAGCGCCGCTTGTTTTTATTGTTGCTGCGTAAGGAATTCGGAATAAAAATCTTTACGGAAAAGTTTTTTTCCTTTTTGCCCATAACTTATTCTGCTGAAGGACAACATTTATAATAATAATAATAATAATAATAATAATAATAATTTGTTTTCAAAATGTCAAAAGCGCCACACAGCAAATAAAAAGCTATGTGAATTGATAATAAACTAGATATTCGACTGGTATGGTTTATGGAAACAGATCTAAAAATCTTCAATAAATATCGATGTTTTAAAAAGATGGTGTTTTCTATGAAGCTAGGGTTATGTTTAATTATTTCTCATAATATAAATTTGTTATCATCGAGGAGATCAGGTTTTATGTTGATGGTTTTTCTATTTTTTAATAAATAGTATTTTTTTTATTTTTTTAATGGAAACAAGTATTAAACAAAATGGAATATAAAATTTGTAAAGAATCACACCATTTTTAATGCAACTTTCCTCTTTTTTTTAAACATATATATTTATGTAAATGTATATATGTATGTATGTATACATGCATTTTATTATATTTAGTGCACTTTTTATTTTTATTTTAAATAGTCACTCACCTATTTAAATATATTATAGATTTTGGAAAGAATAATACAGCACGTAAAAAGCTGTTTAGCAATTATCTCTGCCTTAAATCCCACAAAATAAATAAATAAAGTTAAATACATAGCTGGTAAAGAATCAATGGGCCAGGAATAATGATTAGCGAAGCGTGACCTTAAAACTCAATCATTCAGGAGAATATATTCCGGCCCAAAAAATATTAGGAGAATATACGTGTGTGTGTGTGTGTTCCAGTTTTTATTTATTTTTAATAACAATTTATATTCTCATATTGAGTAGTTTTAAAATTTTTATTTTAACGTATCAGCGAATGAAAAAGTTAGTTTTGCATGTATATAATGGAAGAGGTATCGTTTGAAGGATCGGTGGATGTCAATCAAGTGAACACTGGTCAAAGAGGAATCCTCTGCCCTCAGTTTGGCCACCCTATGATAAAATTGTGTGGTTCATATTTAATTCCCATTTAATGCTGTTCTCAATTATCCCAATTTTTTATTTTTAAATCTTAGTTTTTTTTTTTTTTGCAATTGGATTGTTATAAATTGTGGAGGCCGATATTTTGAACAAAAGGAACTATTTGTAAGGTGTGTTTATATATATAGTGGAGAATGGAAGATGTTCTTCTCCCACTCTCACCCATCTATCCACCCAGTCTGTCGTTGATCACTTTTATTGGACCCATTTGAAAATGCGGTGGAGAAGTGCTTTTGCGTAAGTTAAGATAAATATGTAAATGAAATTATCTCATTTTATAGAAAAACATAGTTGAACAGGCTTTTGAGCTCACCAAAAGTGTTGTCTAAGGGTCATTAGGCTTGTTTGGATAGCCCATTTGAACATTCAAAAGCCATTCATGCGCTTACCGAGACAAAATTCCTCTCATATATTTACCTCGAAATTTATGTCCGTTCTCTCAACGGACTAACCAAACAAGCCCATTGCCCTCTGAAGCCACCAACTTCCTTATCAGATGTTCCTTATCAGATGTCACTAATTGTCGGTGAATATATGTGCAATGTTGCGGAGTTTCACAGTTCATTCCTAAATATTTGAACAATCAAAGGGGCAGACTCTGCAGCAGTGGCAATCACCACAACTGATCTTGTTAGCAAGAGTGTGGCAATGGAGTGTCTGGTATTACATTCTCCCATATCGCTCAGTTTTGATTTACAACCTTCAAAGGATGGTTTAATATCAACACGACCTGTACAATTTCATATACGGTCTTGGATTCTTGATATAAATGATAGTTTTGTCTAAATGTTAAATAGAATTCCTAAAAAGGGAAAACTCTCTAATCTTTTCGAATTTACTAAATAAGCAAGGATCATTTTCCACAAGCCTACTCCTCTTTGTGATTATGAGGAGGTTAATTTGTGCTTGCAAGTATTGGCTATTAGTCAGGTTGGAGGGATCAAGGTTAAGGTAGGGGGGATGGCAAAAGGCTCTGGAATGATCCATCCAAATATGGCTACCATGCTTGGGGTATGTCTTACTACTAAGGCTTGTTTGGAAGCTATTTTGAAAATAGTTTTTACAGATTCCGAGGTAAAACCTAGGTTTTAGATAATATATTTTGAAAAATAGCTTTTACAGATTTCGAAGCAAAACCTAGGTTTTGAAAAGTGATTTATGTTTGGGAAGTTATTAGCTTTTACGGATTCCAAAGTAAAAAGCAGATAGGAAAGAGGAAAGAGAAGAAAGAAAAAGTATGAAATAGGAAAGAGAAAGAAAGAAAAAGTAGGAAAAAGAAAAGAGAAAGAAGGAAAAAAGTAGGAAGGAGGAAAAATATGAAAGATAAAAGCTAAGTTTTAAAACCTAGATTTCAAACTGAGGTTTTTGTAACCAAAATAGCTTTTCTGAAAAGGCTTATACAAAACCTAGGTTTTGAGAATAGCTTCCAAACAAGCACATGTTGCTTTCTTACCTCAAGTAAAATCTCTACATATAGGTAATCACAACTGATGCCCATGTTGCCAGTGATGTTTGGAGAAAAATGGTGCAGGTGGCTGTGAATCGAAGTTTCAACCATATTACGGTATATAATTTATCTTTTCTAAATTTCTTGCAGACTTGTTAGAGTAGTCAACTTGAGCAAGATTGTCATTCTTAACTATAAATCCTTTCTTATTTTTGAAAGAATAAAAAAATGTTTTTAAAAAGTCTTTTATTTGCCCTTCTTTTCTTATTTTTATAATAACAAGATATGATATGCATGACACGTGCATTTTTGTAAGACAAGCCCTAAATGCTGCCCAATGCCTTATTATTGAGTTCATTTTAATACTTCTGCAATGGACATATAGGAAGGCTTCATACATGGTCAGCTATAAACTTTTCCCCCTGGAAGAAGATAAAATATATACAATTCTCTTTGGCTATTTCTTGGTGGAAGGTTTGCCTAGAATTTGATTTAGAAGAGTGCACATGTACAACTCTATCTAGGAAGATCTTCCCAAGCAAACACAAGTTTAAATTGATACAGTTCTGTATGCCATTTGCTGGTGCAAAGATTGCCTACAATTTGAATTAGATGGATGCATGATGGGAACTTTTGTGACATTGTAGTTTTATTTATTTTCATAATTTCAGACTTCATTTTAGTTTCTTTTGTTATAGTTTGGAGTTACTATACATAGCCCCGGAGAATAGTTAGTTATACAGACTTTATGAAATTGCATACCAGCTACCATCATTCGTTTCTCTTTGAACTCCCCTTTCCCCACCTTTTTCTGTTCATTCCATTTCCTCCCTCCCCTTGCACCTGTAAAATAACACGATGAATTTGACATCAATCCAAATGAAAAAATGCATTGGGAGCCCTCTGCTGTCCAAACCAGCGTGGACGTGCCACTGAATAATTACTGGAAGAAACAATGCCTGATATCGGAAAGGTCCAAAGAGTAGCAGAGTAGAAATTCTATAAATAGGAAATCAAATCACTATTTTAATGCAACAATGCTGGACTTGGTCTAGACTCAAGATAGTCCTGAATTAAGTTTCTT
>JANTPZ010015186.1:0-10235 GCA_025593235.1 Vachellia pachyceras | reverse complement strand
TGAATTTATCTTAATAAAGAATGATGGAAAATTTTTAGTTTTGCCAACAAAAATTCTGAAGTGCTTTAGAAATTTAGAACTGAACTAATATGATTTTTTACTATGTAAAATAATGAAGCTATAAGTATAGCCGCACAATGAAAAGGACAGCCTTATCCTATAATCATATTAAATAATTTTGCATCAATATCTAAATTTTTTTAATTATTGCCACACATGCATTATCTATTAAAAAAGAAAGAAAGAAAGCAGCTTGTAACATGGACTAATAAAAGCAGGGTAGAACCTATGGAGAAAACCTATCAGAATATGTTTTTCCTTTTATTTTAAAATAATTTACTTAAATATATTATTTGTTGCACTTTTTTTGGCGAAAACATTCGTTATATTACTGCTAATAAAATGTATTATTTTATAATTTTAAATTATTAATAATTGTTTTTTGAAAATTTAAAAAAATATTATGATTTTTATAAGTTTTCCGTTCATAAATTTATATTTTATTATGTAAGAAGCAATGATAAAATTAATTAAAAAATATTTCATTTAGATATAATTAAATATTTATATTTTTATACAGTATTTTTGAGTAAAAATTTACAGCATACTGATTAAAAATTACAAGCATGAAACATAGAATAGGATAGAACACACTGGATTTTCCTCTCTTCTGAACTAATTATAAAAAGCATTCATTTTGTTTTTAAAATAATTTACATTGGTTTTTCTTCGTTTCTATTTTTTTTTGGCCAACGTTTTTCTTCGTTTCTAACTCATATAGAATATAATCTAATTATATATAAATATTTCATAGAGTTGTGATATATGATATTACTTTCGATTTTTAAAACAAGAGTTAGTTGACTTTTGTTGAAAATATCAAGGAAGTTAAATATCGTACTTAAATGTATTTATTTATACATATAAATACATTATATATTAGTTTATGAGTCAAACAAATTAATTTAGAGAAAAATGATAAATATAAATATTTTAAAATAGTATACTTAACATTTTTAATTCTTCTAACAAAAATCAACTAATTCTTATATTAAATATTTGGAAAATTTAGTCTTGGGTCCCAAATAATCAAGTTATTTAAAGAATGATCCCATGGAGGAAAATATTTAATGAGAGATCCTATTGACAACATGAGGTGTTGTTAACACAACACATGATGTTGTCAATACAAGGACCTCACGTTGTCAATTAGGATATCTCATTAAATATTTTCCTCCATGGGATCATTCCTTAAATAACTTACTTATTTGGGACCTAATACTAAATTTCCCTAAATATTTTAGTATTCACCGAACATGGTATTAGGGTTAACAATGTTGGGTTGGCAGGAAAAACCTCAAACCCAAAAAAAAAAAGTTAGTTAGGAAAAGGGGCAAGAAACCTGACAAAAAAACCTGTGTTGGCATGATGGCTAAAAAAAAGGGGAGATAGAGCAATGAGAGCATAATCCAAAAGTTTGTCGGATGTTTTTTCATCGACTCTCCAACTACATCATATTAACCTTTAATGCCTAATATAAAAACGGTTTAAACTTTTTTAAATATTTAAAAAAATTAATTAGTTAATATATTTATTATTTTTTTAAATTAAATTATTTGACTCATAAGTTGATATATAATCTAAACTAAAGGACATATTTGATCATTTAAATTTACATCAAATTCTAATTTAATCCTTTAAATTTAAAAAAATGATCTTTTTGTCTTTTATTATCAACGGTGTTAGTTTAATTTGATAGAAAATGCTAACTCCTTACATTTGAATGATGATTCTACGATTAAATACGGGTAAAATATTATTAAATATTGAAATATAAAAAGAATTATGTTAAAAAAATTAGTATTCAATTGTATGTTAACATAATTTAATTGTAAAATTGCTATTTAAATTTGTTGTGCGTTAATAATAAAGGTTGGGCTTATTTCCTCCCCAACAACCGACATGTAAAAAACAAGGTGACGCGTCTGGGATGAATTTTACCTCGTTTGGTTGCGACGTGAGAGAATGTTTTCCTGTAGTTTTGGGAAAATTGGAGATATAATTGGATTGTTTTTCCACTTTTTGTCTGGTAGATATTGTAAATATGAAAACAAGACCAAAAAATATAATATCCCTTCTAAAAATTATTAAAATTAATCTACCTAAATAATATATAAGACAGTGGGAATTTGAACAAATTATATTAAGATATTTAATACCTAAATATCCAATAACAATTTGAAAATAATGTAATGATAAATTTCGATATAAGAAATTATTATATGTCTATACTTCTCATTTATCTTTAGAAACTTTTGGAAATCAAATCATATTTTAACGCCTACGATTCCCCATATACAAGGTAACCATTGGGATGCTAAAACTACTTAATAGAAGTTGAAAATGATATATAAGATAGCCATTTCAGCTTAGACATATATAAGATGACAATAATATCAGCAAAATGAACATAACAAAGAAGAAGAAGAAGAAGAAGAAGAAGAAGAAGAAGAAGAAGAAGAAGATAGCAATTAACTAACGACTCACCATGAATACTGTTTAAGTGAGTTACAAAATATTCATTGGTTCAAACTTCAAACACAATTTCAATCGTAAATGACCAAATCAATACAGGGAATAACAATAATTGGTTTAAGCAAGTGACTAATATTTTCATAAAATACTTAGTTGGTTTAATCATGATTGACTAAAACAACATATCTAATCATAACATTTAACTATCATGCGTTAGTCAATTGTTATTCACAATTTTATTCTCCTTATTTCATGTGTTTAAAAGACTGATGGTTATCTTAACTATTAATTTGCACAATTTCACAAAAAAATGCATTGTATATTCTTTTGGAACAAAAAAGCTCGTGGGATTAAATCTCACCTTAACTAGTCTGTGCTAAAAATTATTTGTCATGGTCACTAGTAGTAGTGCCAGAGCTTTGACAAACCGACAATGGTGGCTGCAGAAGACAGCAATGGTGGGTTTTCTTTGAAAGGCCATAAATTATCTACCAAATTATGAAATCCCATTATAATAGTATTTGGATTAACTTTTTTTAAGTAATTTATAGAAGTTCAGGTAAATATTTAAAAAAAGTTTTATCTTGACATACGTAAAAATATTTTATTAAGTGTTTTTTGGTGTTTCCTAGACACAATTTTTTTGTCAAATGTTTTCACGTGAATTTCATCATTTCATGGGTATTCACTTGTTTTTTATGAAATTTTTTTGGTTGTGAGAATAAAAATGTTTTCAATAGCATAATAAATAAGAGGTCATGCTTTGAGCAAAAAAAGGTCATACATATTTATTATGTTATTATCATGATAAACAGAGAATTTTATTATGATTTTTTATTTGAATTCACAAGACACGTTAATATCTATGTATAACTTTTTATTGCAATTTTATAACATTTTGCTCATGAAATGTGTCTTAAAATTATATCATCAAATTTATCATTTAAAAATATAAGTAGTAGTTTTGGCAAGAGTCAACAACTGTAATGGGTGAAGTCCTTGGACAAACCACATTCTAAAAGTTAGCTATTGGAGTCGGGAAGTATTAGCCTTCATAAGGCCTATATTTTAAGAAAACCTTCAAAACGTGTGACTTGCTACAATGCATCCCCTCGAGAGTTGAAATCTTAGCAACTTTACTCTAAGCACTTTACTCATTCGCTTGCCGATCAGCCCTTTTGGTTAGAACCCTCTGTATGTAGCTCTTTCTGATAGTTGGTCGAGATGATGTTCGGGTGGCTTCACACTATAACACTTCACTCTGCATTTTCACTCAACCTTCTCCTGATCAACCTTTCTAGTTAGAACCCTTAACTATTACCCCTTTTAAGTTGATCATCTATCAACAAAAGCACCATTGTAATGAGCATAAATTTTTAGGAGAACTATATTCTAAAAGTTAGTTGTTGGAGTTGGCAAATCGAAAGTCTTGTAAAACTCCTACTTCAAGGAATATCCCTCATGTGTACTTGTCACAGTAACATACACGGGTAAACAATGCTAATTAAAGTAACAGTGCATTACATAAATACAAGGAAGTGAAAAGTTTATATTCACCTAATATGTGATTTTATATATAAAAATATCAGGACTTGAATGATGAATTTATGTCATTGTTAACAAGAATTCTGAATACGAATTGGTCGCTGATTTTTTTATATATGATTGTATGGTGTTCTATGTTATTAGGTTGAATTTAAATATTACTCAGATTTGAAAGTACTCAGTCTCTTGAAATTGTTTTTTATTTACACCAACTTTAATATTAATTTCAGGGTAGTGGTGGTACATTTTTTTTAAAAAAATACCCTTCATTTTTTACTAAAAAAGAATATGGCATTATAAACAATTTTTAGATGCAAAAATGCACACAATGATCTAAAAATGGGCCTAAAATGCCATAGACATTAACTTTCACTAATGTCGTAAGTTATTTTTTTAAAATTCATCCATATCATATATTATTTTAGAGTTAATTTAGAGTCACAAAATTTTTTTCGCTATCTCAAAATTTTACTTCAACAACTTCTATGATTTAATTTTTTATGAGAATTATAGAAATCAAGATTATTTTGTAAAGTTAATCCTTCTAGGGTTAGAAAGGTCCATCTTATTTTAGGTTTAATTTAGGGTCAGAAGAATAAAAATTTTTCACTGTTTCATAATTATATGAAAACAACTTCTATAACTCAATTTTTATGAAAATTCTAGAAATCAAAGTTATTTTAAAAAATTTCATTCATTTTGGGCCTAGGGTTAGAAAATTCATTGCATCATAATTGTTTGAAACAACTTCCATGATTAAATTTTTTATGAGGATTCCAAAAATCAATATTATCTTTTTAAAATTTATACATTTGGAGTTAGAAATGTCACATCTTGTTTAAGGGTTAGTTTAAGGTCAGAAAATGAAAATTTTTTACTATCTCAGAATTTTGTGTAAACAACCTTTACGGTTTAAACTTAATTGAGGATTTTAGAAATCGAGATTATTACCGTATGTATTTTTACATTAAAAAATTGTTTATAATATCAAATATTTTTTGATAAAGGATAAAAAGTATTTTTCAAACTTTACCCTTTTTATAAAAAACAACATATAATTTCACAAATTCGCCAAACAAACGTACAGTTGTTTCTCCTTTCATTTATGAACATGTTTAAGTGTCATTTTTATTTCATTTATTGTCAGAGCTTTAGAGGCATATAATAAGGACATACTCCGCCGGTTCATTTTTTTCTCCCCCAGACGCATCAGTGAACTCAAATCCTATATATACGCTCCAGCCTTCATCACTTTCAATGCACAAAAACATGAGAGAGAGAGAGAGAGAGAGAGAGAGTAGTGCACTGATGTTTTTTTGGGTGGGGCGAGGTTAAAGCAGCCCCACATCTCCTCCGAGTCAGTCTTACAGACCATCCTCCTCCTCCCCCTCCTCCTCCCTTTTCTCTTTTCTTCACATTACAGTACTTTGTATAGTATATCTAGCTTGGATTTTATTCATATGTGGCTGTGATAAAGGTCTCTTTCAGCCAGGAAGGTAGTGAGTTTATGAGAGGAAACGAGTAAAAATTGAAATAAATATCTAGACCCTTCGTCTATTTTTCTGATTTCTGAAACTGATACTGTTATTATTCATTTATACCACTTCGTCCATTTATTTGTATACATCGATGTTTTTGGTTTTTAAGTTGGGAAAATTTGACTGTCAAAAGAATTCTGGTTTGCTATGTATTTGATCACTTTTGGAAATATTGGATAATGCTTTTGCCAGATTTCTGTGGATTCATATGAGATCTTCAATCGCTTTCCTTTCTTTCTCTGACTCTCATGAAGATAGTGACACTTTCTCTCTCTTCTTGTTCTTCTTCTTCCCTCTGCTTCTTCTTTCTTTCCTAACCTTTCATTTCCTTTTCCAAAATCTATTAATGGTGTGTCTTTTGCTCTTCTTATAATTCATAATCTTCTCTTTTCCCTTTATTTCCCGTGTCGTATTATTGCTTTGTTTTGTTTTCTCTCTTCTTTCAGCACTGCTTCTGATCGTCGTTTAGCAGTAATCGAAGCTAGCCTCGCACTGTGACGCCCAAAAAACAGTAAGAGTATAGCTAATTTGATTTGATTTATAGATAATTTTAGCTAGTTTATTTAACAACCTATATATATGTATATATCTCACCCCTTTCATTTTCTGCTATTATTCTGATCAGAGGAATATTAGGCATGCCTCATTCTACCATAATATAGCTTAATTCGTTTCTGCAGCATGTCTAACAATCAAATTTTTTTTTTGGGTGCTTAAAAACCTGGGGTTAGGGCTATTCATTTGTACAAATTGCCGTTCAACGTTGTAGTTTTACTGTTTTAGTTGAATTGGTGCATTCAGAATTTTTTTTTTGTTTTCTCGGAATACAGTACGTTTGCGATGCCTAATTCATTACATGGTCTTTTAGAACTGGGATTACATTAATTAATCTTGGCATGAATCGAATGTGCTTTAATTAGGGATATAATAATTAGGTTTAATTGAGAGGCTTAATTAATGATTAAATGAGGAATTAACGGTTTAAGAGAGCTTCCTTCAGTCCACTCATGGAAGGGTAAAGGGTTTGAATTAGCTGCTGACTCATTCATTTAAACACAATAGACCAGGTTCTCTTCATTACATGCTATTGTGAATGTGTGAATGATGCAGGAGGTAAATTTCATCCTTTTCTTGTCTATGCTTGGACTGAAGGGAGCTCCCTTTCACTGTTTCTTTTCTTCTTCACCAGGCGGATAGAGTACAATGTGTCGTACAATCTATGTAACCGATCCCACTTAATAATAATGTGATAAGGCTTGCTGTTGCTGTTGCGGATGGATCCCATAAATTGAACAAAGTCTTATGACAAGTGAACTCATTGATCATGATTTTGTGAGCAGTGTGAGACTTTGAATTTTGTATTTTATATTGATGGTTAATGCTTTCCCTATTTTTCATCTTTATGCTACAATATGCTTGCCATCTCTACGTCCTCTCCCTTTGCGGCTTATTTGGTATCCTAAGAAGAGAGAAGGATATTTATTTATTTTTGCACACGAAATAAGATATATAATTAATGTCTATTATTAGCTTTAATATCATTTACTAATTCATTTAATTACTATTTCTGGAGACTTTTCTTGGATAGAACACTATGATTCCTGAACCTAATTTTTAGATTTGTTATATTAAACCCTTGATTCATGTGGTTCAGGCTCACATATATTGGTGAACTTATGTTGTTTGAGCCAACACAAATTGATGATTTGAGTGTTATAACTTGCCATCTCTGTACAAGATCACTCTTTTACCTTGATGTGTTCTTTTACTATACTGATGATGATTAGAAATAAACTTTGATTATTAATTATCATCATTTCTAAGCTATGCATAATATGCAATTGAAGCTTGTTAATTTTGAATTGAGTTGCCGATAGTCTTTACCCCATAAAACTTCTTATGCAGGCATGGATTGACTAAACGATATCATCTCTGGTTCTTAATATAAGATCATTGCAATACCAACTAGATCTTTATGTTTAGGATCGGAGGAAGTAATGTTATTCTAGTATTTACAAGACTTTTGTGTCCTAATGCAATCTGTGATGCTTGCATGTTTTGCAATGCTATATTTTGTTGCTAATCACAACCACTCTTAGGCAAATACCTATGTCTGCCTTGTAAGTTGTAGCTGAAGGAATGTATCACAAAGCATGAATAAACGTATAGATCTTGCAAAGATAATAATAATAATCATATTGTTGGGTTTTTAACTAGAGGTATGGTTAAAAAAATGTTCCCCCTTTTAAATAACCAAAACTGGATTGTACTTGGGATAAATATTTTTAGTGTTTCTATTTGGGATCTTGTGAAAATCATTTTCCGAGTGAATGGAGTATATGCTTAATTACTTGGTAGTTTCTGTGAAATTTGTCTTCTAGTTCATGGATATGATTTGAAGGATCTTACTCTTTAGGGAAGGGTGAAATTGAACAATTGTGTATTTTTTTAAACAAGTTTAAAGAGATCAACTATCACTCTTTAAGAACCATATACGTAGTTAACAATTTGTCTTACAATTAGGACCAAAGGAAGCATATTATTATATGGGGGAATTATTGTGCAATCTCTCATATGTAATTTAATCACTAAAAAAGTTTTTATAGCAAGTGAGTAGCATGCAATGCTAAGATTCTGTCCAGAAAATATCCAGTTGTTGTGGGGATTAGCTATTAAATTGTTTGTGTAGGACTGCATGTTCATCAGTGCATGTATCTATAAAGATTTGAGGTGGGAAAATTCAACTCTTTATTGGATAAGTAGCAAGCTAGCTAGCTGTGTAGAGTGGCGATGCAGTATGTCGGTAACTTTATTATTAAGAAAAAGAAAAGAAAAAAAGCCAAGTCCATCCACTCCCACTTGATAAGGATGATTTGAGCAAAATTTCTTATATTTAATCATTTATATTTTTAAAGCAATATTGATTAACATGAAGTCCATCATCCTACACCAAGAAACATGGCTCTTTACTTTGCATTCTATGTTGGAATTGGAACCCTAATTAGGGCAGGCGGCCTCACTTATTGGAATATTGGAACATCACAGCGTTCTGGAGACATAAACAAAGCCATTACTCAATATATGACCCTGACATGTCATCATTTTCTGTAGGTACGTGTTTTTATTATATATATATATATATATGAAGAAGGTCAACAACCCACCCACCCATTTTTTTACCTTGGACTCACTTTTTTTTTTTTTGCCAACGGACTCACACTACATAATGCTACTATTGTGTACTATAATTATTGCCTTAAAAATGGTATTAATATGAAGTGCTGAATCGAATCATAATCTTGATAAATTGTCTGTTAAAGAACTTTTTTTCATTTTTTGCCCCTTCTTTGAAGCTCTCTCTCTGCCCCCCCCCCTCTCTTTCTGGGGATTAAACTTCTAAAGTCCGACCAGGTTTTGCAGCGTCAGAGACTAAAGATAAGCTGTTCAAAAGGCTACACAAACCCTATAAATTCTTGTCCACTATGAGGGGGTTTGAGCCAGGGCTTGGAACTTGAAGCAATGTTTTTTTTTTGTCAACAAGGAACTTGAAGCAATGCTGCTTCTACGTGGTTTGACATTCGTGACCCCTATATTTTATTCTTTATTATTATTGTTGTTGTTAATATTGTTATTATTATCAGAACTCGCTTCCCAAGAAAATATTTGAAGATAGAGGCGCTTCTAGATTATTATTGTTTGCCTTTCATATATGGGAACTGAGATTAGGCATTTTTGGGCTTTTGAAACGGTTGTTCGGTGTGAGGGGTGAGCGATGATAAAAGAAACCCTAATATCTAAAATTTTGAGGCACAAGTAATGGTGATGTTTCTGAGCGAGAAGATCGTTTTTTTTTTTTTTTTGGTTTTCTGGGGTTCATAGAGAAGATTCAAGATCGTATTTTTTTTTTATTTAAAAAAGCTAGCGTCTGCATGTGTGTGACAGTATTGTAAGCTTTAAGCATTAAAGAACTGAACTGAAACAGCTAAGATTAAACTAAGCGGGTTCCTTGAAGGGTTCGAGATGCAAGTACAGTTAGGTCTGGATTTCTCACTTTTTCTCAGTATTATTATATTTCCGATAAATTGCACATGTGATGTGATTGGGCCACACTTCCGTAGTAGTTTGAATTAATTATTAATTTATTTGTGAACTGTGAAGTGAAGTTCTCCCTTAAACTGGATTTCCCATTCGGTTCCCCCTAACCTCAGTGCTGTCAATTTGTTAGAATCTGCAATTCTTAAATATAATTAGGTGGTTTTAACGTTGATGTCATTCTAGGGCAGGACCACTTGTATATATATAGATATATATGAGCTACAGGGCACGTGTTGTATGGCCATTTGTAGAATTATTGACAGAATAGAAAAATTTGTGTGAAGTGCCCCCCTCCCCCAAAAAAAAAAACTTGTGTGAAGATTTAAGAGGTCCCAAAGAAGAGATTTAATTAACAACCGGAGAGTTTACAAAGATAAGTTTTAGTACAAGAAATGACAACAGAGTATATATACTCTATTCTTTGAGACCTTAAGAGTATTTAATTTCCCTGGATTATTATAAACTTAACTTCATATAAGAGAGACTAGTCACAGTGAGTTATATATGTATATGTGTGTCAGT
>JANTPZ010015183.1:0-11626 GCA_025593235.1 Vachellia pachyceras | reverse complement strand
TGTGAAAGAGTTGTAGGAACAACTCAAAGAAGACACCCTCCAAAAGGATTATTGTTAATAAATACAGTTTGAGTCCAGCTCTGCTCTAGACTAAATAAGTTGTGTTTGCTGTCAAATGAAAAAGGAGCAACTATTGACAAAAAACACGATGCCACAAAAAGTTTATTTCCTAGCAATTCATTATATGACACTGCAAAGTTATAAAGTTTCTTCTACATTTTTCCTATTTAATTTTTGCATTAAGTGAATTAAATTGAATTTAAGGGGGGAAGACTCTGAGGCTAAAAAGAAATCTACCTGGCTTATTGACAGATATTGGAGCATTCAACTTTGAATCAAGATTGCTTTGGGCTAAAAAGACTGCTTGGTGATGGGGAATTGGATCCTCTTCAACAAATTGAAATATATCATTGAGCACAAAAAACCCCTTTTCTTGGGGTGCAAGGAAAAATGTCTGCATAAATTTCCTTCTTTGGATGTATTCCTTAATTAGCACAGATCCAGAGACCATCACAAGAACACCACCGCTCCAAGACTCCAGAGAATGTGCTGACCTGATTTCAACTCCAGCATATCTGAGTGACATAACAACTGCATGGATTTGCTGCCCACAGAAAAATTTCTTTAATTCTGGGGGGGAATAATTGATTAACTACTGATCACACATGAGAAATTAGGGGGAATTTACGAAGCTTAAAATCGTATAACAAATAGGGAAGGACCTATTAAGTATGCCGAGAGTTAAAAACACAGTTTCAAATCAGGGCCCTACATCTTCAAACCACCTCCGAAAATATGGGAATCTATTCTATGGTTTGAGTATTGGCAAATTATAAATCCGACACAGCGACTATTCACCAATTAGAGAACTCCATCTACGTTTTAAGAAATGCTCGAACATGGATTTCCATTGTCTTTAATGGCCCCGTGGGTATTGCTACCAGAAGATAACAAGACGCAATGTAATCCACGTGGGATGTAAGAAACAGTTGATGCAATAATTAACCGCTGCAACAGAGAGAGAACAAAGGAGACAGGAATTACTAGCATTGCGGTAGCCGTTTCCCTGTTGCTGCCGTCTATACGAAGCATGGTGCTGGCATCAGAGTAAAACTGATGCACATACTCTGGCTGATGCTGAAGAACCTGGTAGTACTGCCCAACAAAGTACGTCCCAACCTGAAACACTCGCCCCAAGCAAACCCATTAGAGACGGATGAGAAAAAAGCAGAAAGCCTTGACACAGAGAAGCAACCAAAAAGAGGCAGAATAGAAAAAGAAACCTGAGCAGCAGAGAGGGGAAAGGGATAGGGCGAGGCCATGGTGAATAGGAACTTCTTAAACCCTGGAACGGAGATGTCCCCAGCAAAGCTACAGATCCTATATGCCTCTGTAGATCTGCGCATCACCACAAGCAAAATCTCGGTGAGTTCACAAACAAGAATTACAGAGAGATCTAAGAGAAAGGGAGGGGGAGAGGCTGGAAAGGAGGCACCTTTTGTGGAGGGAGGGAGGGGAAGAGAGAGCTAGGGAGATTTGGAGTGACAGATCCTCTCCACGGGTTGGGAGGTCGAGGGGCCTTTTTGTGTTGAAGCTGCAAGCAGCTGCTTCTTAGCCGTCGCCCACACTCCCAGATGCCTCCTCAAATGAAATCTAAATTCTTATCAAGTATTAAAAAACAAAATTTATTCAATGATTCATTGCATGTTCTTTCCAAAATGATATTGATGCCAATCAAATAAGTTACTTTAGAAAAGAGAGCGAATAAAAGGACACTCTAATTTAGATCTTGGCATAATTTTTTAAATAAAAGTAAGAATCATTTTAACTTTGAAAATATTTATGTTCTTAAAAATTCTTAATTTAAATTTTTAAGTAAAAATTTACCTGTGCTTCAGTATAATAATAATAATAACAACAACACAAAAATTATTATCGTAAATGGTACTTCAGAATTTCCAGTTTTCCATTCTGCAATTTGAAGTGAAGTCGTTGACTTTAATATAAACAAATGGAAGGGGTCTACTTTGTCAAGAAAGAAATGGAGTCACCCAAAGATTGACAGTTGGTCCGTTTAGGGATAAAAGTACTTTTATACAAGTCGATGTAAATATATAGAGAAGATTGTTTCGTTATGTGAAAAAACACTGTTAAACGTACTTTTGTGTGAAAGTTAAATGTTTCCAAACAAACACAGTATTGGCTGCAAGAAATTATGGGAAATTTCCAACATGTCATTGACATTTTTAGATGGGATAGATGGAAAAATCTATTAGTCTCCAAAACCTTCGTGAGAACTCTCTAATTTTTATTATGTTTGAGATATATTTTGATATATTTAGAGAGTTACCAATATAATTTTAAAATATTCTAATTTCAAATTAGTAAATATATGATTATGAATTTAAATTAGTAAATATAAGATTCTGAGTTTAAATTAGCAAATCTATCCGATGATGCATTATCTTAAAGATTAATCAAATCATAAATAATAATAATTTAAAATTTTTTAGAAATTAATATTTTTATTTTATTCTATTTCTTTTTATTTTATTATTTTATTATTTTTTAGGAAATTACAGATAGAGAAGATTCAAGAGACAAAGAAAGATTCAAAGAAAAAGGAAAGAAAAATAATAAAAGAAGAGAAGCAGTGACACGGTTTTGACATGAGGAGCTACTTATTATATACACATGAGGAGTGGAAAAAAGAGTAGGAGTATTTTTAAGCAATAACTCTAAATGCAATAGTAAGAATAGCCATTGATTAAAAATATTAGACTCAATGCAATTTCTTGAATTTTTCATTAGACTTGATGATTTTAAAAATCTCATTATTTTTAATTGAACAATGATAGTCTTTTACTTATTTTCAAGAACATCTTCCATATTTAAATTTCAAACCAATTTCATTTATTTATTTCAATCTTATAAAGAAAATCTAAAAATAGTAGTTTATGATTTATTTTTCTTGTACGCACTTAGTTATAATTAAGAAAATTAATTTCTCAACTCATCCCCATATTTTATTGCATTTTAAACTCTTAGTTTACCTAGAGAGGTTAAATTAAAACTCTTTGATAAGAGAACGGCATGGATATTGCATTATACTACAATTCTTGGTAATAAATATTTTGCATTTAATCACAAGGAGTAAAGACATGGTCAAATCACTTGGTTTGGCTCCATAATTTATTAGATTGGAACAAAATCAAATAGTATTAGGAATACCATATGCTAAATATAGCATTGAGAGCCAACCACTTTTGTCATCATTGGTATCTTAGAAGTTCTCAAAGTGGAGTGGATTGAAATTTGAATATATTCACAGTGATTTGTTGAAATAGACAAATACATAACCTCGTCCAACTCATATACACGTTACTCTGTAATATGTTGAAGTTAACTTCACACCTTCACTAGCAGAGATTGAGTACAGGGAAATGAACTAATCACTCGTTACATGATGAATAAATGTTTGAATCCCCATGAGGAGAGGTGACCACATTTAATGTCCATCAACGTTTTGAATAGGATTGCCTCCGGTGGCAGAATACATGTACTTGAACAAAAAAAAAAACCTCACACCTTCCTTAGGAAACTTAATATTCAAGACAGATTGTACATTTTGTTCTGACTATGCATGGCTTTATATGAACCCAGATGGGGAATCAAAACGCAATCAATGTTAGCATTAGCAATAGATGTTGCACGTAAAATATTAACAATCTATCTTGAAGTTGGGTGGACATAACGTTTAGACAGAAGCAAGAGATGCAAAAGGAATTCTTCAGCCAACTGAAGCAAATTGCATCATGATTGTTTACCCGGGCTAAAGGCTTCCCTTTCTAATTTCTTAAGGCACTATTTTAGTAAAAATCTTAGAGCCTCCTTCAAATTCCTATTGACCATGTGATCTTTTCCCTTCAGCCAAGCTTACACGCACTTCTCGCCCTTCCAGTTCCTGAAACAGCACACAAGTCAAATCAATCGGTAAGCAAAATCACAATCACCATTTCACTCAATCTTCAAGATTTGAAGAATACTATACCACTCCATTCATGGATGAAAGGGCAGTTTCCATTTCTGAATTGGTTGAATAGCAAACAAAGCCATAACCACGGGATCTTCCTGTTTCCCCATCATATAACACCCTAGCTCCAACCACATGTCCATATTCTTGAAAAGCTTCTGTCAGACTCTCAGAAGTTACCGACCATGACAAGTTCCCGACAAAAAGCTTATGTTCAGTTTCAGGGTACAAGGGTTCTTTCGGCTTAGGTTTGTCGGAGAAGTTCACTCGCAGGATTCGACCCAAGTATTCCTGAGATGTTCATTCACAACATTTAGCAGGTGAGCAGTTAGAAAAGGACAACTAACTGAACATTGTATCAGTGGAAAACATTGGAAAAAAGAGAAATTTAGAAAGTTAGAGATATACTTACAGTTCCATCAAGGTTTTCTATCACTGCATTGCAATCTTTGACGCTACTCATTGTAACAAATGCAAAACCTCTGCTTTTCCCGGTCTCTCTGTGGTAAAGAACCTAGGCAATTTCCAGATTGGATTAGAAAGACTTGCATGTTTGAGAAATTATTGCTACTGATACAGCATTCCGGACCTCCATTTCTAGATTTCATCATGATAAAGCTGTTAGAAACTATCAAAATGATAATATAAAACCAGCAACCGCAGAAAATTACCTCGATTTATGTTTTTCGTTTGATCAAGTTAACAATATTTATAGCAACCAATTAAGTTAGTATGTTCAGCTAAAAGTTGGATTGGTGAGAAGGTTTTACAAGTTAATTATCTGAGTTTCAGGGATGATAACGGCCACTATTTTCTAATTAATCTGCACTCCTATCAAGAAAAATATCAAAGGAAGGGTCGATTCAAGCTAGTTCACTAAATTTTGCGGTCTTGAAGGCAATGATGTTAAAAGACAAATTTTTTAGATCAAGATGCTTAACAGATAAAAAGAAATTCTAAGATATAGCATTAGATAAAGGGAGAATCACTATAAATGTAGACATGAGCCAAGCATAAGGTTCAAGCACAGGCTTAGACAAAATTGAATGCCCACTGATTGAAAATATATCGGAATGACAAACTACAGTTTGTGGGAACTGTAGAAGATAGGGAAGCAAGTAAACGGGAGAATATAAATGAATGCCAAATTACACATTGTAATGAAATGAAGTGAAATGGTGAGCCATATGTCATCTCATTGTTTGAAAGTTTAAGTGGGCAAACAGACAGAAAGATCATTAATGAAATAGAATGCCTTGTAAAGTTGTTTTCCCGGTATTAGAATGTATATGTAAATTTATTTTTTTTCATTATAAGTGCAAGACACTGATCTTTTAATAAGGACCTTTGTATATAACACTCCATTCTGTTTCTGTCTTTCGTCCGTCCGTCCAACAACTATGTTCATCACGGTGATACGGTATTGTCAAATCATCACACAAGCACTAGAATCCATCAAAAGGAGTTCGCACACCGATCTCTAGTTCAAATAAATCCATAATAAATAATACCTCAATGAGTTCTGGGCTGCCGTAATCCTGAATAACCGCTGCAAGTTGTGCACTATCAACACTGTAAGGCAAGTTCCCAAAATAAAGCTTAGTGTTGACAGAGACTTCTTCAGCCTCTCCTTCTTCTGTCACTTCATTTTCTCCCTCCTCGTTCTGTTCACCTAAACCAGCATCAATCTCATCGACCACTACAAACTCTTCTTGTGCTGAAACCCTTGAAACCCACGACTTGCTGACATTGGAATCAAAGGAAAGTGGTTCAATCAAGTGCGATGATGACACAGACGCGAACACGCGGCTTGATGAAATTCTGAGAATGGTTTCAGAGGACAAGTTCTTGGATGAACGAAGGCATCTGAGAGTGTTGATGGAGGAAGAGAATGAGGAGCCTATAGCCGCAGCTGCAGAAGCTGCCATGATTGGTGGCCAAAGGGCAAGGGGAAGGTGAAGGCGGTGGTGGGTGATGGTGTTGTTGTGGAAGATGGCAGCTTTTTCAGTTCCGAGAGAGAGAGGATGGATAGTGTAAGCTTCTCAGGCTGACGTGGGCAAATTGTATCCAATGAAATAGGAAGAAATGTAAGTCTAGATAAGATCACTGTATCTAATTTAAATGATGGTTATGAAGAAAATTAAACAATTCTTAATTTTACTTTTAACTAAATGACATTTTATTAATTCATTATTTATATTTTCTTATACTTGGCACTTGATACAGCTATCTAAATATTTATTGTATAAAACCATTTATTTTGTTCATGTTCATATTGAAATTATCTATTTACTTTCTTTTAACGTGTAAGATATGTATGTATGCATTAATATATGTATGTATGATTATGGCCATAGTTGATTTGAACTCACATATTAGTACTTGTTTGAAATGATGATTAGACATCCCAAAAATACTTATTTTTGTTTGAGATAAGAAAATTTTCACATACTTACGTTTCTCCGTGTGAACACTTGAACTAATCTAAACAAGTCCTCAGTCCCATGCTAAACCTTAGAAATATTCGACTCCTCATCAGCAAATGGGTTGGAAGATTTGGTTGTTGATGTTTAATTATTTGAAATTATATTCAGATCATTTAAAAATAAACGATACAACATTTCTTTATCTCCAAATGTTTCTTCCTCTGCATGGCACAAGCTGAGCATCTTCCCAAAAAATAACATAAGTTGAACAGCATGCCTGAAATTATAGTCATAGTGAAACTCAAGCACTTGTTTCATCTGTATCTGGAACTGATGGGTAAAAAGACAACTACATAAGCAATCAAATTCACCAACATAGGGCTGACACATTACAGTACAAGCATTTTCTGATTTATCCTTAAACCAATGAATGCATTTGAAGGATTGTACTTGACCAGTAAAACTTCTGATTGCAGCATTTTGCGAGTGACCCTTGTCAGATTCTCCTGTTCATTTTAAAAACCAAATAAACAGGCATGATCTTGACCCTACAGCCCAATGGAGCTAGAACTCCCACTCCTTCGGGTGACTTTTCTGATTTGATGCTGACTTGGTTGGCCTTCTCTTCTCTACAGAATCAGTGAGATTACTTGATTTATCTGCAGCTTCCTTGGGTTTTCTCATGTTTGGGGAACTTCCAGTAACTTTGCTTGATTTAACTCTACAGAGTCCATGTCTGTTTTGCATTACACCATAGTTCTTTGAACCTGGAAGTCTTTCCCTGCCTTTGAACCGATTTTTATTCCCAATCAGTGTCATTATCTGATACAAAATCCCGATGACTTGAGTCAGTTATTGTCAGAGAACAACAGATAATGCATTTTGAACTTTCCTGCATGTTGTCCAAATACACAGATACTAGAATTCACAACATAACTGACGGAGACTCTCATGACCTATATGGTTCTTTTTGCTTCCTGTTATTTCCCCAAAGCAACTTATCTGATATGACTCAAGCTCATACTCATATCCAATGGAATCCAAAGAGATCATGAAGCCTAGATAATAGATGGTAAAAGTTAACTGAACAGATTAAAAAGAATAGAATTACCTGCACTAGATATAACAGCGCGAGGAGGTCGAATTGAACTAGCTCTAGTATTTACTCTGTCGTCATCAATACAGTCATCCTTCTCAGGTCCTGCAAGTCCTGAAGAATCTGACGTCACATTACATGCTCCTGAATCTTCAGAAACAGGTACTCTTGGATTAGGTACATGTAGAACATAACATTTCGGTACTTCAGCAGAGGGTGAGAGACACCTTTCTGGTTCCTTACTGCAATAAAAGAAAAATGGTGACTCCAATATTGCTGACAACCAGTCACTATTATTTTAGTTACCAGATTTAGAAGGACATCACTCCTTTTCCCCCCTTCTAATATTAGGCTAACTAGATTGCACTCTACTTTAAAATAAGTTTAACCAACAAGGTTGTCAAGATTGCTTTCATGCAGATAAAAATATCGTGCACTACATGTTCCTTTCTCCTGATTTTAGAGCAAAAGGAACAAGCACAACTCATAGAACAGCCATAGGGCTATCAGTGTACATTCAATTACTCAGTCAAGCCACAGGAAGTTTTTGAATGAGAAAGCCTATGCATGTGACGGACTTCTTTTTCAGAGGTTCGTATGATAAGAGGGGCCCAAGTACTGCCTATGCAGAAAGAATTGATGCATGTTTTAGTTAAGTGCATATGGGAAGTTATCGCAGGGTTCGTCCACGGATGAATAGCAGTGGTAAAAATATTCTAGATCACTCGTAAAAGGAAGGAAAATCGGAGATGCAAGATATTCAGCTCAAAGTTTGAGAAACAAGATTATATGATATATAAATTCCTTCGTTTACGTCCATTCACTGATAAGTTCTTTGATATTATGGAAAAAAGCAAGTAGATAACACATAAACGAGCTACAAGAAAATTATTCGATTGTCCCTTTTATCAGATTTTTCCCTAACAAACTTGACAGCGAACCATGAAAGAACCAGGTAAGTCCATATGAAGCTCAACGATTTTTTTGCGAGTACTAAGGTATTCCCCAGAAAAAAGGATTGAATTTTTGAGAAATAGAGATAATAGGATTGAATTTTTGTCGTTCCCAGAAAAAAGGTTTTTTTTCATATACATATCCGGGATAAGCTCACTATCTAATATTCTCCATCAACCATAACTGTTACATCACCTTCAGGAAAATGGAGAAAAACATACCAAATGGATCCATGTTCGGATCGGATCAAACATCTAAAGCTTCGTGAGTTGATCCTCTGAAATTTAAACTAGTTCCGACCACTAGAAAAACTAGAGTAGCACACCAAAGCATCACACAAGAAAGAATATAGATAGAGAAGAGAGTAGTCGGAAACTCAACGAGACAGAACAGGGAATTGAAATGCCTTTCTTTATACTATGGAGACATAATAGGAAATTGAAATGCGTTAGTGCGTAGTGGCAACCAAAGCATTAGCATAAAGCTACGTCCTTACCCTTTTTGCATCATTTATGCTAATCTGTGTTCTTACCGGCTTCTCATCTGTCTTTGTGGCTTGGTTCTAGAACGAACATCCTGCAATTGCACGTCGAATATTAAAATGTTTCACTGCCCTTGTCGAGCATGAAGCATAGAGAATGAATAAACAGAGAGGAGGCGGAAAAGAAAGACGAATAGGAGAGAGACGTAGCTCAATTTAAAAGCTGATGTTGTTTTGTTGGCAGATTAACTCGCTTCGTCATCTAATAACAATTAATGACACTGATATTTACACCTTGGAATAATATGTGCGAAGCTTGATTCTAAAAAAGTTGATTAAAATACTATATACGGCAACGTTGATTAAAGATGGTAACACAGTTGCCTGAAGCGGCAAAGGCAGAGTTCCGTTGCCGGGTCTCTCGCGTGAGAGCCGAGTATCTTAACCGACTAGACTACAACGGATATTAATGTGTGTTTTGTCAATTAAATCTAGACTATGAGAAACTAGAGATGGAATAAAAACCAGTCAACACACCCTTGCTTCACAGAGGGGTTTCGAATATCGGAATACGTTTTTTTTTCAGCGATGAAGTTAGATAAATTAAGAAAAAATCCATATCTGTGTAGGATGAAATATGGTGATTTAAATTAAACACATGTTTGGGAAGAACCTCTTCTCAACGGTATACGCAAGCTAAGAACCTCTTCTCGGTAAATGCTGGTTGCTGGTATTTGCTCTCTTCGGAGTTGGCGCGCGTAACATATCTCTCCGTCTTACTATGTTATCATAGTTTTGTTGGAGGCCTTAATTTAGCCATCGGTTTAGGTAGTTTTAGTAGTTGTATTTAAAGTTTTGTATCCTCTGGTAAAACTTTTTTTAAATTGGGTTTCTAATGTGTTGTTATTTTACTCGTGTTTTTTTTTGACCGGATATTTTACGTGTGTTTACCTTTGTCTACTTATCTTTTTGCATATAATATAGTTCGGCTATTCTATTAAAAAAGAAAGAGAGGCACTGAATTAGTGTTCTTGTTTATTGGAATCTAATAATTTTGAGAAAGGATCAATGAACAACACAAATTAATATCAAGATTATGTGCCAACCTAGCAGTCGCCATTCACAATCGTCTCGAACACAGATTCCAAGGTAAAATATGTGAGAGGAATTTTATCTCGATAAGTGCATACATTGTGCCAACGGACAAACCAAACAAAGCATGGCACCCAAACTAGAACAAATATCAGGACCCACCAACTTGGGGTCTAATTTCAACTCAAGCAACATCTAAACTCACAAGAAAAAACAAGGAATAAAAACAAATAGAATAAAATAGAGCCCGTTGATTAGTTAACCATCAACATTCATCATTAGTTTGAAGCTTTTCCCAAATAGAAGAAAGCCATCCCTCACATGGGAACAGGGGAATCAGAAAATAGCGCCCATTATGTAGCCAAAATTTCTTGGATTCCATAAAATTCTCAGAAGACGCCGTTCTCACCCCCCCCCCAAAAAAAAAAACCTTCCTGTTCAACTAAAAGGGATAATAAAAGAGAAATGTTGCTTTTACTTAACAGATTAAACTAGCCACAACTGTGCAGATCGATGCAGATGTTTGAATCAAAGCACAGTTAGTTTCCCTTGAACTTCCAATTTATCAAACTAGACATTTCTTGAAAGTAATGCAGTTGAAGCGCAAACACTCGAGGAAATGAGAGACATTCGTAGCTGATAAAATAGAACATATAGGGTCCGTTTGGATAGCCCGTTGGGAAAACGGACACAGATTCCGAGGTAGTTTATGTGAGAGGAATTTTATTTCGCACCCGTTGGCCAAAATGGCTTACCAAACAGAGCCATAAGCATCATGTGACACTTTCAAATTACACGTAAATACAAAACAAGATTCTGCAGCCTCTAATCTTCTCTGGAAACAGTTTACTGGAAGTCAATTTCCCTAAAAAGAATCGTCAATCACAAAATAATAATGGCATCTAACTTCAATTCTGAAGTTGTGCAACTTATCACCCCCATTTAGCCCTAGGCATACAGAGATCTTTATACACAACGGCCAATAGTTAAAACAATGATCAGCTCGATAATTAAAAAAAAAAAAAGGAAAGAGGCAAAAGATTTTACAATGTCTATAAACAGAGATACTAAAGCAACACCTGAAACATTTTATTGTACAGAGGGCAAATTGCCCAGTTGAGCATGGACCCACGAGCTAAATATATCACACCAGAAAACTGGAAGAGCATATTGGGATAATACAGAGTTGAAAAAATGAAAAGACAAAATAAGCTTCAGTCATCTAACTACTGCTGATTATGGGATTGCAAATTAAAGCAAGTGCACTTATCCTCACTCCCATACTCTTTAAACTTGAACTCTTCTTGCTTATACGTAGAAGGCACCTTCCCTTCACTGTAGCATTGGTTACACAAACTGAAGTGACATTTGATTTCCTTGAAGCGGGAACCAATGATAGGGTAGCGACAAACTGAGCACACATAATTGCCATGGCGTCTTCTATCGCCTGTTTCGAGCTTCAATAGAGTAGGCATGATACCAAAACCCCAATCTGGATCATCAAACATGACAAGAAACTCAGAGAATGACACCAGTGAAGCATC
>JANTPZ010015173.1:0-23911 GCA_025593235.1 Vachellia pachyceras | reverse complement strand
AATGCTTCTTCGCTTTGAGTGGCCATCAGACCAACCTACTTCACCACCAGTGAATGAGGATACTGCTTTATCTAATGTAAATTTCATAAATTCTGAGGGAAATGATTCTTGCAAGGCAGACAACCTACCTGCCGCTCTTCAATTGATTGCTATTCGTCACATTGGCATTACTCCTGTTTTCTTGGTGCCTCTGGGTGACGAACTTGATGCTGATATAATTGCACTAAGTGATAGGCGGTGGTTGTTGCATAGTGCAAAACACAGTCTTTCTTATACTTCCATCGCATTTGAGCCTTCTACTCACGTTACTCCTGTTTTTTCTGTCGAGTGCCCAAAAGGAATTTTATTTGTTGCAGAAAACAGTTTACATCTGGTAAAGAAAAAAAACGTACTTAAATGATTCTATCTGCTGTTTTTTTTGGAGGGGCGTCTATTTCTTTCCTGTGCTTCTGTGCCATTATTTATGTGTTCTTAATCATGTGATGCTTTAGGTGGAGATGGTCGACAATCTTAATGTTCAGAAGTTTCATTTGGAGGGCACTCCACGGAAGGTCTTATATCACAGTGAAAGCAGGATGTTGATTGTGTTAAGAACGGAATTGAATTGTGATACATGCTCATCTGACGTATGTTGTGTGGATCCCATAAGCGGTTCAGTACTTTCATCCTTTAAACTTGAACTTGGTGAAATAGGAAAATCCATGGAATTTGTGAGGGTTGGAAGTGACTGGGTGCTGGTGGTAGGGACCAGCCTTTCTTCTGGTCCTGCCATAATGCCAAGTGGTGAAGCTGAAAGGTGTCACATCTATCATCTCCCCCCCCCCAATTTAGTTATTAGCTAATTGATGAGCTTGTTGCCCTTTAACTATTGTATTGCAGGGCACTTATCTTTCCTTGCCTGTATTATGGGTTGCATGAGTGGAATAACCTGAACCACCATTGAGCAACTGCCTACTTGTAACGATCTTTATACACTTTAACTAAAACCGTTGAACAAAAGATATAAATTTTGACTTTTGCTTTAGCAACTAATCTTAGTTTTACTAGTATACAAGAATACTGAATCTATATGATAAGGATGCTTGGCATTATTTATAATATTTGACTCAAAACTTTACAAAGAAACATCCATGTCTGGCCCATGCTTCACGAACCAGTACAGGATACTTTTCTCTTTGTCTATGAAAGTCCTAGCAGAAAAATTTGTTTGCAAAGAGTGCTGTGCCCTCCTGAGCAGTCATTCTCCTTGCCTGACAGATCTAAGCTGAAGGCACTCAAAAATTTCTGGGTCATGCATGGAATCAGTTATTTGTCTGTGTTTTAGTTCTGCTATCATTAGCAGCAAATAATGTAATAGGTTCAAGGTTATGGTTGCCTTAGCTGCATTATAGCGAGAAAAACTTATTATTGGTTATTTGGTTACCAAACTAAACTTATTTAAACTGTTTAACATCTCATTTCTGCCCTTTATACTTGAAGCTATAATTCTTACTCATTTGTGTCCTTTTATGTTAACTGTTATTTCATTCATGGTTAAATATAAAAATAGTGGCACACAGCCAACAAGCGTAATTTTCCCACCTTTATGAGAAATTCCTGGTGTTTTTCTACTGACTTCTGGCTGAGAAAATGTCAATAGATTCATTTTTTAGTCGGTTGATTATATGGCAGCAGTATAATAATTGGATGCTTCATTGGCAGTACCAGTGGCCGTCTTCTTGTTCTATGCCTTGAACATGGGAAAAATTCAGATAGTGGTTCAATGATGATATGTTCCAAGTCAGGTTCATCATCTCAAAGAACTTCACTCTTCCAGGAAATTGCTGGATGTGTCCCTGAACAGCTGTCAACCAGTAGTCTTGGAAGTAACTCTGACGATTATAGCTCTAATGGCAATAAACTTGATGAAGATGATGTGTGGCGATTGCAATTGGCTTATGCAACCAAGTGGCAGGGAATGGTCCTTGCCATCTGTCCCTATCTGGATTGCTACTTCTTGGCTTCTGCTGGCAATGCTGTAAGTCGTAAAATATTGACTTTTCTCCTTTATCACCTTCTTGCTCTCTCTTCATATATCAATTTCTCTTCCAACATCAGAAGTTTCTGTATCTATGGTTAACATGTTTTTATTTTACCACATTTCTTTCACATGCTCTGCTGATTAAGTTACCGTCTTGTTATGCAGTTCTATGTTTGTGGTTTTCCAAATGGCAATCCTCGGAGAGTTAGAAAATTTGCTGTTGGAAGGACGCGTTATATGATAACATCTTTGACTGCCCATGTTGCTAGAATTGCTGTTGGCGATTGTCGTGATGGTATCCTTTTCTATTCTTACCATGAGGTGAGTAGCAATTGCTCATTTTCTTCTCATTTATTTTTGTAATGCAAAATTGAAGAAAGCAATAATTCTGAGTTTTGTCTTTGGGTTCTCCTTTTTGAGACTTGTAGAGAGACTGGGGGCTGCTCTCTTTGTTTAAATTCAGTTACTTATTGTAGAGCTTATCCTTATGCCTTTTTGCACTCCTTTCCTTTGTATAAAATCTCTTAATTCTTGTGTTCCTTTCCCTGGTAGTCTTTATGATAATCACTTATCACATGTTGCTTATAATTTGATATTCACTTAGGGCTTGTTTGGAAGCTATTTTGAAAATAGCTTTTATAAATTTCGAGATTAAATCTAGGTTTTGGAGAATAGATTTTGGAAAATAGCTTTTACAGATTTTGAGGCAAAACCTAGGTTTTGAAAAGTGATTTATGTTTGGAAAGTTATTAGCTTTTACGGATTCCGAGGCAAAAAAGTGGGTAGGAAAGAGGAAAGAGAAAGAATGAAAAGTAGGAAAGAGGAAAGAGAAGAAAGGAAAGTAGGAAAGAGGAAAGAGAAAGAAGGAAAAAAGTAGGAAAGATGAAAGAGAAAGAAGGAAAAAATAGGAAAGGGGAAAGGGGAAAAAGTAGGAAAGAGAAAACCTAGGTTTCAAAACCGAGGTTTTGTAACCAAAATAGCTTTTTAGAAAAAAATTTATATTTGGACAAAACCTAAGTTTTGAAACCAAACCTAAGTTTCAGGAAGTGATGGCAAACAAGCCCTTAGTGGGGTAAGGCTTGTTGTTGTTTATGATTTGATATTGCAGAGTCATGGTTCTCTTGTCATGTGTGATATTGCCTATTGTTTTCCATCATTAAGAGAAAGCAATATTGAACTTATTTAATTTGCATCTTTTCTAGGAAGCAAGAAAATTGGAGCAACTCTATTTTGATCCATACCAGCGGTTAGTAGCTGACTGCATTCTCATGGATGCTGAGACTGCTGTTGTTTCCGATCGCAAAGGAAACTTTTCTGTTTTATGTTCTGAACATTTGGAAGGTAAGACTGAACTAAGCCTCTTGTGTCTCAAGTAATCAGCTATCAATTATAACATTTTTTGCTGGAATTATTGCTGCAAACCAATAGTTTCATGGGCATGCGTATGGTTGCAATAGATTGATGGCCTGTACTACAATTCCATATCACTTTTGTATAAAAAAATTACAAGGGGTTTTTAACTAATTAGTGATTGATGACTGTTAGTTACTAAAGAAAGTTTGATAGAATTACAAGCTGAACAAGTAGTGAAGCAACATAATATTTGAATACTGGCTTGATATTCACAGTAAGGAGATTACATCTTATATAGAGTACAGTAGGTTATTCTAATCACAGTCATCCGAAATATTAGGAGATAATTATTCCTTAATATCCTCTTCTATCTTATCTCTCAGAATCTGCCACTTATTTCTCTATTTTCATAAATATCTATTTACATAATCATTTCTATAATTACCACAAGTAGTTAGTAAGAGCTAACAAAAATAACCACCTACTTACCCCTATGAGTAATGTGAATAAGATCAACTGGGAAGTGATTGGTTTGGATTAAATAATAATTGAATAATGTAAATATAGCTTGAGGCTTTTCTTCACCTTATTGGTTTTTTTTTTGTTTTTTGGGGGGGGGGTGTTTTATCTCCCTCTGTAGAAATTTGAGTTAAAAATTGTATGCATAAAGAACTGCCTGTATGTTCGTGCTGTTTGCATCATTGTTCAAGTTTTTTGTCTTATTGTAATTCCTTATTACAATAATGATTTTCTTTTTTTTTGGGGGGGGGGGAACTATTTTCATGATGTTCCTAGACCCTGTTTTTGTGACAAAGCTATCAGCTTAGTTGTTGACTTTTATTACCCTGAAACGAGCATCTAACCCTAATATCTTATGTGCACATGCTGCAGACAATGCCAGTCCAGAATGCAACTTAAAACTAAGCTGTGCTTATTACATGGCTGAGGTAGCCATGAGCATGCAAAAGGTACATCCTTTGAATATCATTGATGAAGAGTTATCTATGTGCATCATGTTTGTAGAACTTCTACGATAAAAGTTACAGATCTATAGTGCTCAACCAATCACCTTAGTTGGCATCCACACCACTTCTAATTTATTCTTTGGATTTCATAATAGTTATGCATTTGGCCAATTTATTGCTATTCGCCCCTTTTCCCCTTCACTTTTTCCTTCTCATTTGCTGTATATAATTCACCTGATATGGTTCATGGTTCTATTTCAGGGCTCATTTGCTTACAGACTTCCATATGATGACGTTTTACAAAGTGGTGTTTGCCCTAAGACAAGTGTTGATTCATTTCAAAATGCAATAATTGCTAGCACTCTTTTAGGAAGCATGATGATCTTCATCCGTTTATCAAGGTACCAATTAATGTTGCGGAAGCTCTGTCTACAAATATTAAGGTGCATAATTATTGGGGATAGGTTAGCTAATGGACCGTGCTGCAGGTCACTGCTTGATCATTGTTTGAGAATACTGATAGTCTGGGTCAGGCTTCTGAGTACTTGGTGTGACCCAATGAATACTGATAATCTACGTTCTCGCACTCATTGAGAGATCATGGTATACACTAGTGTCAGTGTTGTAGGCGTGCCATTTTCCTAACAAAAGTCAAGATAATTTCATTCAAGGAAACTAAGCATGAACATTTTTCCTCCTTCTAGCCATGCTATGTAACTGTTCCGTTAGAGTACTTTTCACAGGTATTTAGACGCCACATATTAACGTTTCTTCTACTTTCACTGGATTGTTGAATTTTGGGTGATTCTCTAGTGCAGATAGCGTTTTGTCTTTTTTGTGTTTTGACACGTCTGAGAAACATTTGTTTTTTGTGTAGGGAAGAATATGAGCTCCTAGAAGCTGTGCAAGCTAGACTTGTTGTCCATCCATTGACTGCACCTATTCTAGGAAATAATCATAATGAGTTTCGAAGTCGTGAAAATCCAGTAAGTACTTCTAACTGGATTCAATTACTAAACTGAGTTTCCACCGTGATATCTTTCTGGCTCTAATTCTTAGCTGGTTGGAGAAAATCTGTTCATGATATTTTTCGTGCCCTGTGAATTCCTGCTTTCAAGAAGGTTCTAACTTCTAATAATTTTAAAATCCCTTTTCATTTTTTACCGAAGTCCAATATCTTACTTTCTCACACCGCCCCCTTTTAGAGGACTATGGTTACAGGTTTAATTTTTGAGAGAATTACCCAGAGGTCCCAAGCAAGGGAATGTGTTACAAAATAGTCCAAAGAGGTTGTTAATAACAAGTCGAGAAGCACAATTTACAAGTGAAGCGGCTATCATTTACAACCTTTTGGGACCATTTTGTAGCACATCCCCTTGTTTGGGACCTCTGGGTAATTCTTCCTTAATTTTTTTTTAAATCAAGCATTTCAGTAAGTTAACTATGTAAAGATTCAAAATTTTGTTCTCCTATATTACGTATACCCAAACGCTTACTCTTGTACCTTACCATTATTGTTTTTGCTTACACTTATCTTGTGGTAGGTTGGAACGCCAAAGATACTTGATGGGGACATGTTGACTCAGTTTTTGGAGCTAACAAGTATGCAACAACAAGCCATTCTATCTTCAGAACCACCTGATGTGATAAAATCAAGTCTCAAGCCACCCTCACCTTCATATGTTCAGCTAAACCAGGTGGTCCAACTTCTTGAGCGAGTTCATTATGCACTCAGCTAAATATGCCCTTTTTCTCTTTCATTTTTTTGGCACGGGGTATTAAAGGGGCTTCGTAGCTTCAATGGAGGAGTTGGATGCTCTGTCCATTTCTCGTGTGGCCTGGAATGAACCAGTTTGCATAATGTGAGGTTAGCTATGGAGCTACGCTCCATAATATATGATGATACTAATGCAGACTAGTACTGTGGAAATGACTGGGGGTTCTATCCACTAGTGTTTTTGGTAAGAGCGCTTCAACAGCTGCGCGGGGAATACAGCATTTGGGCGAGGTTGCGCTCTCTGCCAATACAGGCTATATTTTGTCAGTGTATTCCATGCACTGTAGTAGAGTTCACATCCCTTGGGCACAGGAAATTGTGCAATAGCTTAACTTGTGAGTAGCATTATATAATTTTTTTTTTGGTTTGAGATAGAAATAATCCTTGTATATTCATTAATGAAAGAATCTTGGCGTTTGGGCGCTTTTGGTTTTGGCCATATTTCTATCATGTCTTTTGGGGCTAAATTTCCTTGGGTGAAAGTTTGTCGGAAGGAAAATAAACAAAAGAATATAGACAAAGGCTGGGAAGAAAAAGATGTTAAATAAGTATTGACCCCCCTTAATTGAGATGAATAATAAATTCATACAGAAGCTTGCACTTATCATCATGAATTAAATTAGGAACCAAATTGTTGCATCAGTTCACACGTTCAAAATAAGCTTGATGCAAACAAAACTACTCAAGCCAATGGAGAATAAACAAAACAGTAATTGCTTGGTACCAAATATGAGGCGCAGGTATGAATGTCCAAATCTATAACCCACTAAAAGCTTTGATGATGGATGATTTTGGCTCTGTATGTTATTGCAAAGTGACGCTATAAATATAAAAAGTAGGCTAAGCATTGAATAGTTAATAAACCCGGGCGCCAGCCCAGCATTGTTGGTTGCATTCATACTGCTTTTATTGGGGCTGCAAACAAGACAATAGGCCAATGGTTCCCAACTCAGGACTTTTTCTTTCCTTTATTTCTTTTTTTAAAAATAAATTAGTACTGTATCCACATAATGAGTAATGACTAAGGAGGAAAGAACTTAATGCTTGAGGCAGAGTATCAGGCAAAATTTAGTGGCTCAAATTTAGAAAACGTTAGGCAATCTGTATCTTGCTTCATTACTGAACTGGGGAGGGAACGGAGAAAAGGATTAGTTTGCTCCTGCCAATTGACAGTGTAAAGTATAACGAGTTGGTTAAACATTTATTGAAAGTAGGAAGCTGGAAAAGTTGTCAACTACATTCGTAACAATCCAAATTTTTAAAAAGGCAATACATGCAACTACAAAAAATAATCTATCCAATCCTAAATATAAACCTCCATTTATTATGTAATATGGGTTTATATTCGGAACTGTAGGGAGTAATACATACAACAATATATATTATAATTAAGCCCAGATGAAGTATGCATTGTAAAAACGAGTTCCATAAGTTTTGGAAGTACTTTCTAAAACCCTTTCTTTTTTTTTTTTTGGCCAACATCTAAAACCCTTTCTTAATTGAATAGTTTCTGCCATATAACATTCCATCAAGTTTTTAAAACCATTTTCCTCGACTGTCACGTCAAGAAAGAGGAAACCAACTGCTAAAACAGTTTTTCTGAGTTACCTAAGATGGGTTCTGCCACGAGTTCTGGTGCCTTGCACAATAATTCAGTGCAGGAACGACAATTACTGCTCCAAATTCTGTTGCGTTGTACATGAAAAGAAAGTTGGGTCCTCGTTCCATGCTTTGGATTATCAAGACACAAGGTCATCTTCCCCACTCCCCAGCTCACAGCTCACTCTTTGTTGTTGAAAGTTCTCAAGAAATCTTTGTCAATGGAGTGATCATTCGTCGGATCTCTCTTTTAACTACTTTTTACAGCTGATAATCGAAGCTATATTTCTACTTCTGCAACAACTATACAAATCCCCCGTCACACTTGGAGGTTAGGGCCCCTTTTATTTCAGACGTTTACTAAAATACGCATGTATCATGAAGGGGAAAATCCATAGAAACAATGCAAAAGGCAGCCTCGAGTATTACTACAACATGTCAATTCAAATATGATAATCAAACTTCTCATTTTTTGCTCCATTGATAATCACAAGAGACAAAAACCTTTACGAGGCAAAAAGTTGTATTGTTAGTCTCAAATACAAGGCTTTAACATACAAATTAAGAAACACAATTAATGCACTAAAATATTGACCCCATTATCAAATTTATCCTTAATTTGAAACATTAAAAATTTACATTACCTTGAAACAATAAGAGTGCAATGAAAAATAAAAAAAGCATTAATAAATTAAAATTTATAACAGGACATATATAAGTAAAAAAAACTAAAAAGGGCTATATTTTGAAATAGAGTATTACTTACATTTGATGTAAATATGCCAAATTTAGAATGATCTCAATTGAAGCATCAATTGATCTTAAAACAAAAACGACCAATTGGTTGTCTAGAGAAAAGAGAGGGTTTTAAAAAAATTCAATAAATAAAAAAGCTTTGGCTAATTATCATTTTACTGAAGAGACTATCATGAATTACACTTGAACAAAATGTACATAACATTAGTATCGTACAATTGAAAAAAAATGGATGCAAAAGCCCATCTCCTATTGTAATACTCAATTAGGTAAAAAAACATCAATTTCACCCAAAATTCTGTTCATCGTTTTTCCGATGCATTTAGAGACCCCCAGATCATCCCACAAGCTCCCCGTCCATGCAGTCATCCTATGATGTAGATAGCAGGTTAGCAGTTTAGTACGCATGGGAAATGGAAACCTGGAAAGACCTTGTATTGTTTAGGTCTCATCTGAGACCTATCTCTCGACATTGAATAGTAAAGCCGATAATTATACCACGCTCTGATATTTTTCACTGAAATGTCAGTATGCTGAGAAATCGATTTTGCGTCAGCCAAGAGTGCTCTCGACGTATTCCATTGCTTTCTTTTTCACATATTCAATCCGTTCTTCGTCACCTTGGGACTTCTCATACTCAAGGTACTTTTTGAACAAGAACTGCAAATTAAGAGGAAAAAACCACCCAGTAAGGATGGCCGGGAAAAAGGGCACGTCAGCAAAATTGAATATGTGAAAATAGCACTCACTTTCATCTTTTTAGGCGGGAGGCTCAGACTAATTGCCCTCTCAAACAATGCACGAATCATATCCGAATCATTCAGTTGAATTTCCTGCCATGTACACATGTGTTTATTATGCATAATTACATACTGATATGAAGACAAGATCATGTCGTTGAAAAGGATTTTACCTGGTCAAGATAAACACTCCACAAGTCTGTTCTCTTTGGGTATTCCCGTAATATTCCTTCAAACATGGATCGTCCCCTATCAGGTACGCCAGCTTTAAACTCAAGAATTGCTGTCTGTGAAATGAACTTGATATGCTTATGTCGGGGAAGGCTCAACAAAGCACGACTAACAGCAGACTGAATTCCATCCTGGTTTTGCTTCAAGAGTCTTTGTACAAGCCTCAACCAAATCTAAAACCCAAACCAACATGACTTCATATGAACATCAAATATTTGAAGGCCATGAAAAATAGGATTTCGCATTTCAAAATCCTATAAATATAATACCTTGCATGAATGCTTAAACTTCTTTGTCATTTTATTGACAAGCTCATCAGCCAACTGATGCTGCTCGGTCCTCTCATACACTCCCAGCAAAGCTAGATATATTTTCTTGGGATCATTATACTGAAGTGCTCTTTGGAATACCTTCATAACCGCCTCCTACAAACAGAAACTCAGTGAATGATATAGGCAAAACGATGTCAATGACAAATTGCATAAAACAAATGCCACCTTATTACCTCTTTAGGGTTTCCATACTCATTTTCCAAATTCAAGTAGGCCTTCCAGATATTGAGCTTCTCATTTTCTTCACGTATGTTTATCGTCCTCAAGGCCCTTGAAAAAGTTTAGGATGCCGGAGGATAAATTAAGAGAACACGACATGTTTAGAAAGATGGCTCATTGAGAATGTACAGGGGAAGGTTCTTCTGTTTTTTTTTTCCTTTGACGTATTTTTTGGGGGTTGGGGTGGGGGGGGGGATAAAAAGGTAATACTCTAACCTCGTAATCTCTAAAGAAAATAAGAGTTTCTAATTTTTTTTAAAAAAAAAGGTTAAAATCCTGAAATACCTCTCAGCAATTGAGCGGGCTTTCTCAACTTCCGCCATGGAAATCATTAAATCCATGTATTTTATCCAAATAAAACTGCTATTAGGAGAGCTTCTAACCATCCTTTCAAATTCATCATCAGTCTTTGGCATGTCCTCTTCCAGCAGTCTTTCCTCAGCAGCCCTTATTTCTTTCTCCCTGTAGAATACAGAGCAAACTATTACAAATTGAAAAGGAAAATAGAAAATTCAGGAAAATGAACATTGCTCAGCAGAACAAAAACTAAATCAATATGATAACTGTTTCAACCTCTCTCCCATTGCTTTTTTCTTTGCACGCCTCTTTTCCTTTTCATTTATAGTGTCTTCTTTTCCATGCTCTTGATTTTGGCTATTAGTGTTATCTACATCAAACTGATCAAAGTCCTCAAGATTGACATCAAGAGGTAAAACGGACGCCCTTGCTTCTACTTGTGAAAAATTTGGACATTGATTCTTTTCATCTTCAATACCCATAATTTCAGTGTCAAGCAAACTGCTATTCATTGAAGCTATAGACTTTATTTTATCAGAAAAATGTGCATCCGATTCTGGTTCTAAAGAAACTTCAAGCGTAGATTCATCTCTCATGTATGAATCTTTCATTCCTAGAGAAATTCGTTTTCTTCCTTCGTCAACCTGGTCATAAATATCAGGAAATTGCAGGAAATAATCAGCGCACAATCTACCTGGTCATATAAGACAACCCAGGGGAATGTAAACTATAATCATATATAATCTTTTAGTTTGAACGAAATGTAAATTTTATCAATATTCCAAATATAATTATGGAGCGAAAGATATAAAGATCAACCAAAAACCATTAGATCAGTCTACTTTTCAAGAGAAGAAATCGGATAGAGAGCCAATGGTAATAATATATTCACTAATAATGATAACGTAAATTTAGATGTTAAGGAATCTACTTCAAAAATAATTTACTATATGGTCCAGGAGTATTATGGCTACGAAAAAGGTTCCCATGTCAAAAATAAGATACAACTTTCTAAATAATCAATGATATTCAATTATTTTTCCTCTTTTAAAGTGAATTATAAAGAATTTTCACTACATGATACTAAGAATCCTACTGCATTGTAGCTAGACTCAATACCATACTTCTGTCCTCTAATTATACCATAGCATCCTGATGGAGACTTGATGCTATATAATACTAAGTCTCACATTCAGTGGTATGAGATTCTCAATGGGGTATGAGTGGGTTGGTTCTCCCACTCAGCTAGATTTTAGGGTAGAGTTTCCAATCCTATTTAGATACCCATTAGCTGGTACCAAAGACAGGTTGCTAACAGTTCCAGAAAAGGCTACCTGGAGGGTTCTAAATGGACAGCAGATTGAAATGGGATGGAGTGCACTCGCCGATATGTCAGCTTTCTATGGCAGATTCACCATCCTACTTAGGTACCCATCACATTCATAGTTGACAACCAAAGCAAAGTCACCCAAAAAAGCCAAGAAAATTTGAAACTGCATTACTAATTTACCTTCAATATTCGTGCAATTACTTTTTCTCCAGCTTTAAACTTTGTATCTATGTTGTCAATATGATCATCGGAAATCTCTGACACATGGCACAATCCAACCTAGGTAATTGAAATAACATAGAAAAGTGAGAAACCATAATCCAACCCCTCAAATATATACTTTTCAGAATATAATTTAACACAATATAATCAGACATTGTTTGGATGGAGATGTGAGCATATATACCATACAAAATTGAGCAATCAATAGATCATAAAATTAGAAGATGATGTTAAGTGGTGAATATTGGAAGTTAAACGGTGCCCAAAAAATACAACTATTCATTTCATTTCACCAACATATATTACATTGACCAAAATGACAGAAGGAAGTGGATTTCATGTACCATGTTAGTGTTATCAATTGTAATGAATAAACCATATGGCTCCACTCGCTTAACCCTGCCAGATACAATATCTCCAACATGGAATTTACTGAAATCAACAATATCAGAATCGAATCTACTGGTACTGTTTGATTTCTTCAAGGTGACTTCAACACGATTTAAAAGATGATCAACAGATAAAACCCTGCAAAAGATTGACTCAGTACATCTCTTCATTCATCTTATGTTAGAGAATAGTGGGGATGGGAGAGGCTGATTACATACCTTCCAGTTACAAGCTTCCCCACAGGAAATTCACTTTCAGGATCTTTAACATATTCATCAGATAGGTTTGACAGAAGAATTTTGGCATCAATCTTTCGTGAGAGAAAAATGAAGCATCCTTTTGGTGTGACATTTTTTACATAACCCTATAATGGCCAGAGATATCATTAAATTTCATGGCTCTAGGGAAAGGGGAAAAAATCCATGCTTAGGAAGTTCATTATGATTAAAAATGGAACAGAACGTTCAAAAAACAATTAACGTTTTTTTTTTTGCCAAAAAATATTTAATGTTAGATTCTTGAAAATTGAACTAAATAAGCTAAAATTACTGAAGTGTCATGATTTGAATGAACTTTGAACCAAAGAGAGCTGGGGAATTATATTGCATGGCCACTCCTTAAAAGATCTTTAGGCAGTCAAAAAAGTGACAAAGTAGTTTAGATATTATGATAGAACCTCCTGTTCTAGTGAGCATGCAAACACAAGACATAGAATAAAACATACTTCTCAATAAGGATTTTTATTGCTAACTCAAACCATTAGTATTTAACAAAAAGAGTTAACTCGATAAAATAAGAAAAGACTAAATAGATGAATGAGGATTACACAATGGGACGATATGATAAAACAAGCCTGACGTGAGGCTTCTTAGGAAAGGGATGAATTTAAGGGATATTTATGTAATGCAGTCAAAAGGAAAAAAAGAACATAATAGCCGGATGGTTCTCCATCTCTCTGCATGGGGAAAATCAAGAAAAACAAGGATGAGCATGAGAAGGGCCTGAAGCTGACATTTTGGTTTTGGTTGGAGAAGAGAGATGGGAGAAATGGGCCTGAAAACAGGGACCCCAAATCTAAAACAGATGATGAGTTGGCAGAAGCAAACGACAAAAATAGGGGTAACTACTAGATTCGTTGAAAATGGGACTGGTAAGGACAGCAAGGCCAGAGAGTTATTTTCCTTTTGTTTCTTTTTAATCAACTAAGGTGGGTATTTCCAACTATCAGTCTGTTTGAACAGAAACTTAGCAGTTATACAAAAATAAAATAGACTGAGTTATAGAGGTTTCATCAGCATCACTCAGTTTAATTGTCAATGTGATATTGAAAACTCAGATTTCATCATATGTGTTTGTTAATCAACATATAAAATTAACAAAAATAATGTGAACTAAGCAAAGAGATAAAGTGAATTGAAAAAAAAAAATACAATTTCAGAGACAAAAGAACAAGAATTATCCAGCACCTGTACAACCATATCAGGACGAAGATCCTCAATCTTCTCAACATGTTTGCTACTAGTGGACCTGGAAAAACAAGAAACAACCGTAATGATTTTTCGTTTTCAACAGAATAGGAGAATATGATGGCATCTAAAATCGAATGATTGCAGCATATCATTACAATTAGACCACAACAAATCAACTATCTATTTAAACATAATGAACTTATTGAATGGATGAAGAATCCCATGTTAAGCCATTAACTGCAATATTTTCAAGACATTATATTGACATTGTAAACAGAAAAGCTGCGTTTGGTATACCTCCCAAACGGATATAGCCACATCTGTCATGGGTAATCCTAGTTGAATCAACATTATAATTTTTGTCTTTTTTTCAGCTGGGTCTGCTAAAGACTCTGATGCCAACAAAAAGAAGAATCCACTTGTACGCATTAAATTTCTTTTGTTTTTGAAAATGCCAAATAAGTTTAGCAAAAGGTCCTTGGAAGAAAGTGATTGGCAAGAAAAAATTTGAGGACTCTGATGCCTAGCGACTGCTTGGTCAGGGGTTTTAGAGGGGAGGGGAGAAATTTTCTTGAAACAACAAAAAAATAATTAAAATACCTCCCCTTCCCTTCTCAAATCATAGGCATCATCAAAATGCCCCCTCCCCAACCACCAACAGAAAAAAGTGGGGGTTAATCCAAACAGAGGGCTGAAGTCAGAGGGAAGAGAGAAATTATAACAACAGCAACATCATAAAGTTACACACACACATACTAGGTACTTGCATGGAAGAACTATAACAAGTACACTACGCCTTTCCAATTGCCTGCCGAGTATAACTCCACAAAATCTGCTATGGGCAATATCACATGAATAATTAATAGATCAAACGCCATGGATTTCATTCTTCAAGTCCCGGTACTTACTCAATGTTTTGTAAATCTTTGGCACTCTGAGAAAGCATCCCATCTGAAGACCGAAGTGACAAATCAACATGAACAGTACCCTTGACAGAGTGGCTGACTTCAAGAACCACAGATTTGACAAATTGTCCTATATGATATCCAGACAATGGGTCAGGCACCCATGTTTCTGTAAGTTCAGTAAAGTGTACTCTTCCATATACATGAGGACCAACTTGGACAAGCAATCCACCGACACCTGGAATAATTTTAGAAATTCTTCCACCCAAAACATCTCCTTCATGAATGTAAGCTGTAACATCTGCATTCATAACATCTGTTTGTTTATCATCTAATTTGACTGTTATGTCATCACCAGTTCTATGATGTGGAGCAGATAAGGGACGTAAAATCAACCGCAACAACTTCTTCTCCTTGTTAATACTCAGAATATAACCAGAAACAGACTTTCCCACATAGAATCGATTCTGGAAATCCTCAAGCTCATTGGGTTCACAAGAACTGTCAAGAATATAAAGCCGAGCCCTCACACTTCGAGATACTGTTAACCACGCCCATTCACCTTCCACTTTAGATACATAGCCAGTGACACATTGCCCAGTTGAGAATTCAAAATTTTCGCTAATAGTGTCCCCTATACCACCAGTACCTGGATTGAAAGCAACAAGAGTTGAAAATATTGAATTTAGTTTATTAACAATCATATTTCGCATAAAATTAAATTATTACAATCAATCTTCAATCACAATGGCGTTCATTTAAGATTGGCTCAGAGAGATCTGAAGTACAAATTTTGAACAAGTAGAAAGTAATCATAAATAACAAACCTGCAAGCATTTTAGATCTGACTGACAGTTCCCACTGTGAGCCCTTCCTATGGCTATCTGATTCACTAGGCTTCGCAACAATCCTCGCTGTCACTGTTTGCCCAATTTTATAGTTAGCAAATGGATTCTCCAAAACATTTATATCATGCACCTGCACATAAGCAGAAAATCAGCAAACAAAATATTAATTTACATAAAAATTGGCATATTGAAATGCTAATTTATATTTCAGATATCCAAAAAATTACCTCCGCTATGTGAATCCTACCACGTAAAGCAACCCCAAACTTCACTTTCAGTTCAAGAGGCTTGATTTCTGTGATCTGTGCAAAAAAAAAAATAGAGGGAAAAAAACGTGATAGAAGCATCAGAGATGGGTAGGAAATTAGTTACAGCATGTAAGGCTGTTAGCAGCTCAGATGAGCTGCTTAGCAATCTAACTGACTCGTTAAATAGACGTAGATAATAAAGAACATTAATGCAGTTAGTGAACGAAATTCTGATTGTTTCATCTTTTTTTCTATTCTTTGTATCATGGTTCCACTTCCATATCCCAAGGGGGGAATATTGTTTATCAAACAATGCAAACCAAAAAAAAAAAATTGAACCACATCATGGTTCTATATCTCTTTGCAAATCAATATACTATGAGAACCCTTCTTACGCATCAAAACAAACTAAACCACACACACAGTTGACACATACTAGATTTATTTACCTCCGCCTGAACCAGAGATCCCACTTTATAACTAGACTGCTTTGCTCTTTTAGAACTAGGAGCTTCATTGACCTCACTAAGAAGCAAAAGCAACCTCCCAGAAGTCTCTAGGCTTGGAAGACCCATCACAGTCGCAATGACACTGAGACCAAGTAAAACATTTCAAATATAAGCTCATGCATGAAGCATCAACAACCAATCGTAAAAAACTAGCCACACATGATTTACTTAAAAAAATGTCTGCAGGCTCACTGTGGCAACACTATATTAAAAGGTAAAACTACTTCAGAGAGGAGTAAATGACATTTCAGGATTACAAGTACGTTTGAGAAGCAGAATTTAAAATCAAGTACATCGTAGGAAAAGAAAGCTTATGCCAAAATGAAATAGTAGTAGTATTAGTAATAACAGGAGCAGCAAAGCAAAGCAATGACATTGAAATATGGAAATCAGAGTAGAAAGAGAGAGTATTAGTCGATTCTTTTTCACCTTTGTCCATTTAAGAATTGTTTCTGAGGAAACTTTTGAGTATTGTAGTCACATATTAATGCATATCCTATAGCATAATTATGCTCCGGAATAGATATAACCTGCTTTACAGACGATGACTTCAGTAAAATATGATGATACACAAAAACTAATTTTATTAACCAGTGAAAAACTTGAACAATAATATTGAAACACTTGCCAAGTAATTCTCCTTCACAATTTCTACTACTGCATTCACTGTCTGATGCGCCACCAGGCCCTTAATTGCTTCTCTTCTCCGTTTCTAGAACAACAGCATGGCATGGCGTTGATTTGATCAAAATAGGACAAGAATGAATAGCAAACATAAATTTAGCATATTTTGGCAAACAAAAAATCCAAATGAAATACAAGAAAAATTACAGAAATGGGAACAATAAATAGTAAAATGAATGAGGAGAAAATAAAATTCCAAACCAATTCAAAAATACAGCTTCACAGCAAGAGATTTGAATAACTTATTTTACTCGGTTATGTCTCTGCCATGTAGGAATAATATGCAATATGCTATACGACACATGAGAAGAAATTCAACCTTCTTGTTAGCATGCTTTTGGGAACTCCCTTCTTTAAATCCTTTAATTAACTCGGCTCTCAGAGATAAATCAACAAGGCGTTCTTCCTTGGAAACATCAAGAACCACTGCTTCCACAGCAGAGCCTTTTTCTAACACAGTTCCAGCTACTGAAAGATTACATTTCAATTAGAATTAGCACCTGCAATTTGTTCAAGAATGCACGACACATAGTAACAAAATAAAGAGAGAAAACTCACACTGATAGTTTGTAATAAATCCAAAAACATCATTATACTTTTCAAAATTTACAACAACTCCCACTTCTTTAACATCGTCAACTTTCCCATCAACAATTGTCCCAATGCTAAATCCTTCATCCCAATTTAAATCAGGTCCATCAGAGCCCAAGTACTGCAACTTATCGATCTGGATTAAGAAAAGCAAAGAAAATTTTGTAAGCAATAACAATGAAAAGGGGGGAAGAGGAAAGTGTCACCATAATCCTTGGGAAGCAGACTGGAGGAAAAAGTTATGGTAGAAAATCAGTACTACATGAGAAATATGTATAGAACTAAAAAACAACACTATATTAAACTATTTTCCACTGAAGTAATATTCAAGCATCAATTGTACAGGAAAATTCAAATGCCAACAAAAATTACGAGTTAAATTAGCACACATAAGTTTCATTTTATGAAGGTAGAGGTTATGCCCTGTGCAGGTGCTACTGGTATAGGGCATATACATAGTTTGCTTCGAGAGTCAAAACATGGATATAAAGCTAGAAATCAGCTATATTAAAGAGCTATCTGATAATTGTTCGTACCTTTTCCTTCATAAGAAAGTAGTCTTGAATAAATGACGCATCTGTTGAAGAACATGATGACTGCTTTAGAGAAAGTGTTATTCTACCAGTGTCGCTACTTATCTGAAAAGAAGACATATAAAGTCTTATATTAAATTGTCCCCTTTTTTAATTTGAAATTACCAGCCTCAACTAATATACTAACATCTAAAATATTGCAGCGAACAGACTGCCCAATGTAATAGGCTTCCAAAATGTTGGTTTTCTTGTCATCAGTTGCCTATGCAAAATAAAAATATATTCATGTTAGTCATAGTAATTAACTGGGAGAGGGGGGGTTAAAGAAATATAAAATATAAAACACCTTTTTTATTGGAGAGAAACCAGTCAATCGACCAAGGAAACGGACAAAGCAACCTGTCTCAATCAAGTTACAAACATAACCCTGCTCCACACAAAGAATTTATTCAGTTAAGGCAGACAAGCTCAACAACATTATCACTTACAAGAAATAAACATCCAAAAGGAAAAAGGGAAAAGAGATTATGTGATGTATCTGTCAATAAAAACACGGGAAGCAGTTTGCATATGCTTAAAGCAAACATTTACATGCACAACCGAGTTAGGATGAATCTGACTGATATCTGCAGGAATCTGATGAGCAAATTTGATAAGTGAACTTTTGGCAGACAGAACCAAATTGTTGCCACTAATATCTGCATTCATTAGAACACAACTTCAAATTAATAATCAAAATTCCGTTCATATATGTTATCAGCGATGGATATTAAGAAAATCATAATGCCATGAACTATTAATGAACTAAGGCTATACTAATTCTAGGCAACAAATGCACAAAAGAAACAAAATTCCACTCCAGAACAAGACACTTGGGAGCACAATAACATACTAGCATCAAATGCTCCTCCTATCGCTCATCTCTCCCGAGAATTTGGCTACATGTCACTTGCCAGCAACAGCAAAACTCCCATATCCTATCCCGTCCTGTTCTAAAACCAAGAAGCTTCCTCTCTATTTCTCTCTTCCACAAAAATATACATTTTAAATTATTTTTATGACTTCTGAGTGGCTGGAGCAAGCAGCAGCATTACAATATAATTAACCTTGAAATGTAAATACTCAATCACCGCAAATGTGACACAGATGCTACAAGGAACCCAAAATTATAACCAAAAAATATCACCGGATAAAATAATCAAAGCAGTCTGATGAGAACCACAACTGTGATAAACCTGCTCTGCACTATTCAAAATGTTTTTTCGATGCTTTCTACCACGCCCAATAACAAAAATCATAGAAAATAATTAGCTTTACACATGGGCATAGAAAATAATTTGCTTTACACATGGGTGCTAAATAATACAGAAGGGCCCTGAACATTTTAAGCGGAATAAAGATAACAAGAGGAACTATTCCAGCCAGAATTATAAGAAAGATTGATATAGCTTCACTGCTAAGTCAACTAATTTTCAAATAGATTAGTGGATTCAGACTAACAGAGAATGTACCCAGTGAATATCAACTTAAAATATGCTAAAAGCGAAACAGATGAATACAGGGCAACTCTAGAAGCAAAAATATAAACATATAATAAGCTTTCCTAGACCATTTCCTATATATTATAACCCTAAAATCTCATGAATTCATGCTCAGCCTTATTCTAAGTTAGGGGTCAGAAGTCAAATTCTACAAAATCATAAGAAAGCTTGGTATCTCCCCTAGCCCCCCCATCTACACAGAAAGGCCAAAGCAGTTTCAAGCCTCACCAAATGAGGAAATTATCATCTGCAAGCATGCCTTATTGTTAAGGATCAGAAGCCAAATTCTACAAAATCATAAGAAAAACTCGGTATCTTCCCTAGTCCCTCATCTACACAGAAAGGCCAAAGCAATTTCAAGCCTCGCCCAAAAAAGGAAATTGTCATCTGAAAGCATGCCTCTTGACAATTCTGCCAAGATGTCAGGTTTGAGGTGTATTATACCAATTAAAATTACAGGATCTTGTCCAAGAATCAAAAAGTGCATGACAAGAAAATTCCCAACAGAATCATGACAAGCAAATTCAAAGAAACTGTTAGGCTTGTTGAATGTACCTAAAACAAGTAGTTGATCAAATTTATATCCTGGTTTCAAAACCGACTTCATTGAAATAGCTTGCTCTGCATCAAGAGTGGCTATGTTCATCATTCAGTGGAGGCAGAAGCAATGAAAAACCCTAAATCAAGCAGAATGAAATTTATACCATGATGATCTGCCAAGTGCTCCACAGATATTTTACCCACTGAAAAGCCTCTGGCGTTTACAAAAACAACTACAGCATCTGACAATATTCTGTCAACAACTCCCGAAACAAGACTACCCAACTTAACCATATCCTCTTCAGAAGCCCTGACATTTGAATCATCACATCAATTCAGAAAAGTTCAAAAGAAATGAATCACATAATGGATCTGAAACATTTCACTTATAGCATACTGCACAAGTCAAAAGGTGAAGTTTAAGGAGGGGGAACCTTGTAGGCTTTATGATGAAACTAAGGTTGATCCTCCGTGAAGCAGGAATTGAGCTGATTACTCGACATTTAACAACTTGTCCAACAGTGTACACCGAACCCGGATCACTTCCAGGCTCTAAACCAAGTTCAGACCTGTTCCAATATAAAAAAAAACGGTAAATAATCAAACAAACAGAAGTAAAATAACACCATAAAAGTATTGATCAAATCACTACAACAATGTACCAAGACTTCAGATTGTCATTAAAAGTTTGTAAGATGCCTAAACAAAAAAATAAGGGAGCAAGCACATTTAACCAAAAAGGTTAAATGAAAGCAAACTAATGAGAAGCACATTCCAGCAAGCATACAACGTGAGCAAGAATTATGATCTCTATATTCCTCCCCATGAAGCAATGTTTGTCTTTCAACTTAAAAATCAATTTGAAATCGTCACAGATCCACACAAGGAAATAAAAACAATGTATCAAATTGAACAGCAACAGTGGTGCCAGCAGGAATCAATAACTAACAAGATGCTCCAAACAAGCATGACTTCTATATCGAAATGGGTGAAGAACATGCTATTTACAAGAGATTCAACCAAGAAACAAGAGTGCAAGAAATCAAAATCAGTTGCAAGAAAGAAATCTCCACGTCTTGTGGACAACCAACAAAGAAACCAACTTAAAAAAAGTATAAGTCGAGAGATGAAAGCCAGAAGGAAGACAACAACGATAAAGCGAGTAGAATCCAGTTCCACATAAGTTTTATCCAAGAAATTCTAATGATATCGAAGAGCATCGAGTCAGGCCACAAAAGAAACATTTCCAACTTCAAAGAAACACCTAACAAGTGAATAATGGCACATGAATAAAACACTATATAGGTGATGAGATTAATTGGTAGGAAGATTGGACAGTACGAATACGTGTCTGCCATTCATGGGAGCTCACAGGTAGACAACACAAACGTCAAAAAATAATAGAAAGGTCAAGGCATGAATATGTAAATCTCGTTAATAAGAAACTAGCCTGGGAGCAAATCCTTGAACTCCGTTGTAAAATCGTACAAAGCACCCATGCATTTCAATCTTTGCTATCCACCCATGAGTTACGAATCCATCAGTTGCATCAGCATATGAACTTATTATCCCAAGTTTTGATCTCACCTGCCAAAAAAAATCATAACAATTCAACTTCCAAGTTTGAAGTTTGATCATAATAATAATTAAATACAACGCAAAAACAAGGCTAAAGCTTTAAGTAAAACACGCTTCAAAAGTTTGGGTTCAATGAGGACTGCAAGGAGATCAAAGTGGTACATACGACAGAAATATTAATAGAATATATTTTCTCCCCCTCATCTCCCAATACTCCAACTTATTTCATCAAGTTGTAGGAAAGGTAACAAAATCTGAAGTACATCCAAACAAAATCACAAGAAAATTTCACATACAAGGGAAAATTTCATGAATATTGATATGTAATTTGTAAATAAGTCATCAAGGTAGTTAAGTCATTTTATTATTTTATAATTAAAAGGGCTAGATTATTTAATTAGGATTAAGATTAGATATCATGGGATGTTAGGATTGGTGTTACTACATATCAAGATTGGATTTGAATTAGATATGTTATTAGGATTTGGATTGCCCTTATTTATAAGTCATGGGTGATCCTAATTAAATATCTAATCCAAATCCAATCCTTATATCTCATAATATAAATCCTAATATTTAGATACTCTAGCCTTTTTAATTATAATAAAATGATAAGAAATGACTTGACTACCCTTACGACTTATTTACCAATCACAAATCATATAACTTCATTTATGGAAAAACCACACACACGCACGCACATAAAGAGTCAAAACAAGAAACATACTAGGGTTTTCTTGTGCGTAACTGTTGTCCTTTTTGACTTGCAACCAAGCACACGGAATAACAATTCAGCTCCCACCTGCACCGTATCCAGGCAGAAACATACACAATAACATGTACTGTCTATACAATCACAAACTCATGAAAAAACGTACAGGCTACACAGAATGAAATAAAAGAATAATAGAACCTTTAAAACATGTGGCAAGATTAGAACCTTAAATTTTTTTCCAGGCTTAGCAATTTCAAATTCAGACATATGACGAAGAGGACAAAGTGCCTTCAAACCACCAGGAATTTGCACAATAGCACCAAAGGCATCAACAGAAAGAATATTAGCCTTTACCACCATCCCTGGCTTGACATCAGAATGTGTAAACACATCTCCTTCAAAAGCGCTAGCCTACTTGACACAGAAACACACGAAAGATTAAATGAAACATCCTCAAGTCAACATCAGTCAAGTAAAATCTCATTTTATATACGACCTTCATAAAAAATTGTAAAAGCATAGATAACAGGCTAAACAGTTGTCAAACACTCAAAAGATTTCCTTTCAGTTTGTAAACCCAAAAAATTTAACACACTTGAACAGTTACCAGAGAAAGAATAGTCAAATGAAAGACAAATGAACTATACCAAGTTCATTCCACAGATGATCATATAAATTCTAGAAAAAAAAATTAAACAAAACAGACTCTGGAAAACACAATCGAGGACTTCTGGAACTACTAATTTATATGAAATAATTTGAGATGAGAAGATCGATAGAGAAGTAGCAAAACCAGGGGAATAGGGGGAGTAGATACCTTGTTCGCAAAAAGAGTAAGCTTTCCAAAAATAAAGAAAGAACTAGTGCCAATTTACAATTATAACCATTAAACAAACATACGAGATTATTGCCTTCAGCATTTGATCCCAAGCACTTAAGCTCCCAAAAAAAAAAATGAAGCATTGCTGAATAATCAGAATTCTTACATCTATTAGCACATTTTCCCAAACTCTAAAATACTAAACACATGTACTGGATATCATGAGTGCGATTCTCAAACAACAATGAAAGTATATGGTGGTTTGAGTTGGGATAGGAAGAAGAAATACAGACATTGACAGAAACATATTAAAACTGGTGTTGAAAAAAAAATCTCAAATCAAATTAGAAGAAAACACACACAAACACACCTTGACTCCAGTTATCATTAAGCATAAGAAAGTCATCAGAAGGAAAGACGAATAAAGTCAAGTCAATAGAGTAACCATGGTAAAGGGGAAAAACTTTCAAATATTATTTTTCAGCCATGACCCATAGGAAAAGCGACAGTAACTAGTAATCCATCTTTGCTGCTTTCCAGATTAAATGGCAAGACCGATTTCTGTTTGATTTAACTCCCATACTATTCCCCCCTCCCCAAAAAAGTGACAACCTTCAAACTTCCAGTAGCAAGTCCTTCCAAATTCCTTAACCCAAGGATCCGAACTCGAACATGATTTCCTTCCTTGAACTTCTTCTG
>JANTPZ010015167.1:0-10118 GCA_025593235.1 Vachellia pachyceras | reverse complement strand
CGGCGGCTATGAGGGCTACCATGAAGATGAAGAGAAGACGGCGAATGGTGATCAGAATAATAATGATAATGGGGAAGAGGAGATTGCCGCGGAGATGAACGTGTTTGTTAGGGAGGAGGGAATGAAGAAAGAGATTGATCTGATGGAAATGATCTGTGGACCCACCAAGTACTGAATATTCTGTATCCCTGTCGTTATCTGTGTTTTCAGATGTTTCCGAGGGCGGCGGCGTCGCAGGTTTCTGGAGCAGAAGAAGAGCAGTAACGACGAGGATGTAAATATTATTAAAATCAGCTAAATTCCCTGGAGAAAGAACAAGCTCGTTTCTTTCCTTTTTTAAGCTATTTCTGGGTGACGTCTTCTTATCTATCTGTTTGTACTTTGTGACTGTTCTAAGTTTATAATCATTAGCATATTCTTATAATGTACCTTTTGCGTATTTCCTGTTCTAGCAAGTCTGTCCCATTTGTATCAAAAAAAAAAAAAAAGTCTGTCCCATTCACTCTGTCAGCGTTCTATGTTTTTTTTACTATTATTATGACGATTTTATTATATAAAGACGAACCAACCCCCTGGCCTTGTATATATATATATGCTTAATTATTTATATATGTATATGTATATAGAAAATCATTTACGGAGAGCAGACAAAAATGGAGATCCATGTATGAAATCAAAGAAACATACATGAATAAACGTCGGAGATAATTAGGGATATTGAACGGCAATACTAGCGAAGACAGTTGAAACTTGTCTCTTTACTATGAATAAGTGAAATGGCGAATAAAATTAAGAAAAATGTGTGTTACTTGGAAATCTTTCCCCCAACAGTACATGCAAGCTAAGACAAAAATCATCTTAAAATTTTTAAAAAGCGCCTCGAAATCTGTAAATTATTCTCAGAATCTGTAAACAACTTTCCTTCAACGGATTCCTAAACACACATTGTATCCTGTGGCATTAATTAATTCTTTTTGCTTGAGTACTTAATTCGTAGTAAATTTGTTTATTCCCAAACACATTGTATTCTGTGGCACTCCACCAACGATAACCCACAATTGCACACCATGTCAGGTTGGCTCTGGATGTTTCGAAGTATCAAAAAGCTTCATATAATATACTCCCTGCCTTTACTCTTAAATACAAAACTCAGTGAGAAGATTTATTTTAATTAATTCTAGCTAGATGTAATATCTCAATTTGCTTTAATTTGTCTAGAGTTTATAGTAATTTTTTACTTTGTCTCTTAGGCTTACTTGTGAAAATACATTTTTTTAGGTGCGGTTGTCTCCAAGTGACTTACGTTTGTTAAAGTGTTAGTGGGCTATTACCCAGCACCCCTCTCATCTTATTTACAAGGTAGATATAGAAAGGATTTGTCAATCGTATTTATAAGTTGCGTTATTAATTTTCTTTTATAAGTTTTGCTATTCATTAATTATCATGTTGATTTTGTTCCCATAAGCTATAATGCATATTAATCATGAAGAAAGTTGGAACTTGGAAAGAATACATTTTGTCCTTTAAATTTATGTTAGATTTCAATTTGATCCTTTAAATTTAAAAAGTGCGCTTTTAATCATTTATTTTTAATACCTTTAATTTTATTTAACGGAAAATTGTGACATAACAAATTTAAATGATAATTTTACTATTAAATGTTGATAAAATATTGTTCAATTTTAAAATATTTAAATTTTCAATATTTAAGTATAGTTTTTAACATCATTTACTTGCAGAATAGCGACTAAATTAACATTTTTTGTTATGTAAAACTAACGGTATTAATGTTAAATGACTACAAACTTGACGTAAACCAAGTATAGTTTAGCCTAATAATAATTTATAAATGGTTGATTATCTCATGTTCAACTATATATGGACTTTCCTGTTTATATTAAACCCAAATGATTTGTATGGTCAATGAATCCGAGAAGGGAAGATTCATTGGAGAGTTTGACTTTGGTGTCGCTCGCAACAAAATGAAGAATCGATCACAGAGTCTCAAGTTACGCCTTATGCTTCAACTTCAAGTTTCCAGATTTCTTCAATAATATAATTTGTTTGAGTCTTTTCATCTCTCATTAATATACATTATTTTATCATTTTTAAATGCGATTTAAAATACATATTTTATTTTCAAGCACACTTTTATATCTCTTGCTGTACAAATTCGTGCCTCTACTATTAAATGAATTACTCAGTATTGATGATGGATCAAGTTTTCGGACAGGTAATGAAACCAAGAAGAGGGTGATTAACAAGTAAAGTAAATAGATTATTCTTCGCAAGCATATTTTCAACCAAATTAAATAATTATAATGATCAAAGCGTCGATTTAAATGGAATCCAATTGATTAAAATGGAAAAACCAGGTTTTAGATGCTGGAGAAGTTAGCTCATTATGTGGGAGGGCTCTGAATTTCATAATTCTAATCATGTGGTCAAAAAAATATAAGCTTTTCTCTTAAATGATAAATGCGCTTTATTACTTTCCCTGTTTGGAATCACGTTTGAAAAAGTTAAACGTGCGTTCAACAGTATTTTTCTGTAAAATGATATAATCCCCTTTACATATTTACTTCGTAAATGGTAAAATCACCGTATTCTCTAACGAGCACATACAGACATGAGTGTACATATAAATGACTTTCGTTTCTGTTTGACTGGAGTGAAGTAACAGTGATAACATCCACGTCCACGTGGAAGTTCCTTCCTCACTTTTCATTTTCATATTGTATTTATAACTGGAAGACTAAAGTATACTTTTAGTCCTTTATATTTATGTCAAGTTTCATTTTCGTCCTTTAAATTTAAAAATTACACTTTCAGTCCCTCAAACTTAACGCCATTAATTTTTCTTAACGGAAATTGCTAACTCATCAAATTTAACGTTATTATTTTAAATTTTTTATTTTACACAATTTAAAATATCAAATTTATTATATTATTAAATTAAAATTAAAATATAAGCATGTTTTGTCAACGTTTTATTGTACAGTTATCAATTAAAATTGATGAGTCGCAATTTCCGTTAAGAGAAACTAACGATGTTAAGTTTGAGGGATTGAAAGTGTACTTTTTAAACTTAAAGGACTAAAAATGAAACATAACGCAAACATAAAGGACTACAAGTATACTTTAGTCTAACTGGAATAGTCATGTGGGTCTTTTATCTTGTGCAAAATCAAATGTACTGTTATTAAAAAAATAACATTCAATCTCTGAAGCGAGAAAGAAATTATCAGTAGTAGACAAATTTTTATATGGTTATTGTCACAAGAACAAATAAGAAAATAAATAAAATACGTGATCCACCAAAACATCAAGGCCGATAAATATAGAAAAAAATGTTTTGTTATAAATTTAATTAGTTTAACTAACTTTAACCAATAAATTTATTTGTGTCAGTATATGTAACTGTATAGAGTTCGTATAGCAACTTTTGTTTTTTTGGCCAAAACTGGGGTAGTGCCTTTAATCAGTAAGTTTTGTTATAAACTTAAGTAGTGTAACAAATCCTTATAATAAGAGAAAGGAATATCATTTCATCATCAGTCCAACTTCTTCCGTGGATCTTACTGACAAAGAAGAAATAAGGAAGAAATCGGTCTAAATTCCACAACTAATGCTCATAAAAAAGAAGGGATTCACTTGTAGCTTTACTTTTAAAGAGGGGTTAAATACATATATCTTTCTATTAGAGATAATTTTATTTGAAACACTTTTAGACAACTCTAAATTTAATTTTGGCAATGCAAGCTATTGTAGAATTAATGCTATTCAAATCATCAAACATCAATGTACCAAAAAAAAAAATCATCAAACATCACAGGAAAGGAAAATAAGAAGTATGGATTTAACTAACTAAAAAAGTCGAGAGGGAGCTTTCAACTGCTGGGGGGCGTTTGTATACACAGAAGCAGCAAGCTTTTGAACCTAAAAACCCCGCAAGTCCAGTTCATGGACATGTACATGTGTATGGTGGTGGCTTCAAAATTTGCATGCTACCATGAAGAAGCTTCTTCTCATGCTGTTTTCAGCAGTGAACAAGCAACTCCATCTATGTAAATGATTCACAAACCACTGAAGCAGCAGCATCATCTTTGTCTGTAATGGCATAACTCAACTACTTACTCTCTCTCTCGTTCTACGCTGCCTTTATCCTCTTAGCCCTCGAATAAAAGAACACACCGCCTAGTGCCACAGCAGTTCCTGCACTCACCCCCATCAATACAAACAACATTAGGAATTGTCTGTCTAACCATTTCTATTCATCACTCTTGTTTTCTTATTACCATCATGTTTTTCTAAAACGCCTTCACGTCTATGGACACAAGTCCTCTGTTTTGGACAGCATGTAGCTGCCAATTCCTAAAAAGGAAGGAGACCATGATGGCTATTTTCATATCACACATTGAGGAACCAGAGAGACTTACCTAGGGTGTTGACCAGCGAGATAGGAGTTTGGAAGAAGATAATTGAGGATACTATGACGACCACACGCTTCACACAATTCCCAACCGAGTGAGTCACTGGGGATACCATCTGTAATATCCCATAAGAAACCTGCCACCACCCAAGTTTCAAAAATTGCATCAGTGAACTAGGGCATATGAAATTACACCTAATCAAAACATATATCAAGCACTACTACCGCATGCATACATATGTGTGTGAACACCCGATATACATTATGCTCATAAAAATTTCATCGTTAGTTTCCGGAAATGCTGTCCTGTTGGAGGTTGCTATGGGATCAAGGGAGAAAACCAAGGTCTATGTTGTATAATGATGCAAATTTTCAGGATCAAAATAAGTTTGGCATCTAAGTAAAGCCTGGCAGCTATTGGGAACATATATTTTCTGTTCATTAATGGATTTGGGAACTTTTCTGTTCATAAAAAAATTAAGCACAGAGTAGTTTCTCCCGGTGAATAAGGTAAAGTGGAAACTACAATAGCATGCCAAGTAGAAAAGACTTCTGGAACAAAATATAAAAGTGCAGGAAGACTCAAGAATCAAGATATTTTTGAAGGGCCACACCTGTTGGTACGCATGGAAGCAGAACCCACCCAGCAGCAATCTCACATATAGCTCTCTAATATTTAATCCTTGGCTTGCCTAGAACAGAGTGAACACAATACCATGTTATTTGGAAAGTAATCTTCCTCAACCTTAACTGTTTGAATGGGAAACGTAAAAACAGTGACACTGAATAGAGAGGGGTGAACGAAAAATCAAGTTGCTCTTACAGCAGATTGCAGGAATGAAGGTGTAAACTTGAATCCTTCCATAGAAATGGCAAATGGGATTGACAGAATGAAGGAAATTATCGTTATGACTGAGTAGAGGTTTATGTTGTCCAAGCTTTCCTGACAAGGGCAAATTCTGGTTATTAGCCATATTCTAAGAGAATGCAACAACTCCATAATAAGCTGATTAGCATCACGAATATATGTCCCCAAAAAAGATCATAAAAGGAAATAACAAAATCATTTTGGAAATAGCAGGAAAAAAAAAATATTAAGTGCTGCTAAGCTAAATAGATATGGAAGTGTTTTACCTCTTCATTGACCATAAGTTTTTTGCTCAATACATTTCGTGATTGGTTGACAAGGTTAGATGCCATCGCACTACTGAAACCAATCCTGTTTCAAGATGAAACATGATAATAAAGATTTGCCACTTGAATAATTTTTTATTTAATATTTTTACATACAGTACTGCTAGCAAAATCATTCAATGTTCTCCGTAAAGAAACCTCCAGCATACAAAAAATTTAGTTTGACCATTTACCAATTAAAAGAGACTTCTGTCGTTGATGCCAGTGCCACTCCACCAACAATTGGCACAAGGGAAGAAACCACCCATAAAGTAGGTTGCTGTGTAATAAAGGTCAGCTGATTAAAACAGTAAAATATACAAAAACGAAAGGTACAGAAAGATATGCCCAGATGCATCAGCGTCGATTATTGGAGCAAGCAATGCACAGAAGCATACAACTATTATTTTGCATGAATATCAGTGAAAATATATAACCATGATCTCTAAGTATAACATATAACGCTAAAATAGAACCAATTACCAAGGAGCTCAAACTTCATTTAAAAAATGTATAAGTAATTTTGCGTTTGTATCCATTCATAAAAAAAAATAACCTAACAACTCGTAGAAATTCAAAATTATGATATTTTACTTGTAAAGTTAAGAGGGTGCATAAGCACAAGTAAATAGCCTTTTAGGCTGCAGGTCATGCCTTTGTATCCCCATATACATACTAGATTCTCTTTTCTGTCGTAAAGTAAGCATGAAGCATATATAGCTAAAAAGACTTAGACAAGAGAGTGAAGAGAATACTATGAGGATACTCAATCACGACTAATTTAATCGTGAAGTGCTTTAACTTTTGATACTCTTGATACAGTTGTTCATTCCTTACAACTCAGTTTATTTCATTGCCATAATTATCTGCAGAGAAGTGAGAACCACTGAGTGTTCACTGCTCAGAATCGGAAAAAAAAACCATATCATTGACCAAAATCTTTTTGGAATTTATTCTCAATTCATCCATCAATGGCCCCAATCTGTAAAGTAGAACCCCCAAGACAACTCATAGACAGGGGAAAGCCAGATGAATGCCCTAATGAAAGGGCAGAAGAAACAAAAGGCAAGCCTTCGTGCCCCCACAGTAATTTTTCATGGCAAGAGTAGGCTGAAGTTATTCTGACACATCAAGTACAAGCACGAAGAGCTTTGTGCTATAAGAGAGCATCAAGGAAAACACACGTAAAGTAGGAAACGAAGATTCACCAACATTACCTCCCCAAGAAAAAGAGAAGCAAGGACAACTGTGAAGAGAGGCTCCAAAGCTTTGATTGTGTGAGTGAAGGACACAGCAACCTTTCCAAAGCTAATATTAGTCAAAAGGTTACCTAATGTGTGAGCCACAGCCAGCGGAAGGATTGCTGCAAGCTGAGAATAAAGATGTAGTTGTACATGACTAAGAGTAAGCTGTATGGAAGCAAAGTAATTTCCCAATTGAAAGACTAATCCATATTTATCCAAGTACCTGTAACCGACTGATCTTCGGTTTGGGGTAAAGATTAAACGTCCAGATCAAAGTAACCATCAGCGAAGTGTAACCAAACTGAAATGATGTCACTGTCGCTGGAAATGGATAGACTTTTAGAACCTAATAGACAATCAGCGCGTTGCCATTGAGAACAGGAAAATTGTGAAGTAAGGAACCAGAATTCCTTTCAAGAACTACTGTGTGCGCGTATTTAAAATTTCAAAATTCAGAGTCTAAACTCTTGAGCTTCAATGTTCTTTATTTCCTTCCCTTCAGAAGATTTTCATTCATGATCTGCCCCAATAATTGCGAACATGACATCAAAATAAAGCAGGAATCGAGACTGTTCACAGCATACAGTATCTGAAGACTCCACACCAAAGAGGAAACCCAAACATAACGAAGGAAAAGGTTTAATCAGCCTGGAAAAATAAATACATAAGGAAGATGAAGTACCTGTTTGTTGTAGATGTTGAAGTAAATGTTCAAAACATACCAAAATCCGAACATGGCCCCAAGCTGTAGAGTCCGAATCAGAGTACTGGGTTTGCTAGGTTCATCACTATTAGCTTCAGGAACCAAAGCAGCGGAGACCTTAAAGGTAACATTTTTCCGACTTGGAACGAAAAATGAAGCTGATTTTTTGGCTCCAACACACAAATAAGAAGGTGGGCGAGAGGCTTTCCCACATGAAAGTCCAGACAAAGAATGGGAATTTGTGGTGGCTAAAGAAGACAATGCATGTGAAAGTTGAGGGAGCTTAGCTATGGGGTCTCGAGACCAAAGTGATATAGTAGGGGTCATAGAAGACAGTGACACTGAAATATTCAGCATTTTCTGGGTTAAGCGATGCCAGAGGGGAGAACAGCGAAGAAAACATAAAATCACTGCATGATGAATGAAGACGAGAAGCTGCGAGAGTCAGGAAGGAAAAAAGGAAAACGGCATCGTTGAACCACAGACCAGCTCCACACAAGATGGAGGGTGAAAATGAAACCAAGCAGAGGGGCCCATCAAAGAAAAGTGAAATACCCCACAGCAGCTGGACGTTTACAACAAGTCTCAGATTGACAATTCATCCTCATTGAATAGCCAGTTGGCGAACTCCAGGGGCGTGATCCATGTCCATATTCTGCAGTCAAAATGTTTGAATCTGCATGGCATATGTAAATACTGAATATATAATAATATTATAATATAACTAGTTTTTTTTATTGAATATTCTAAGGGAGGATTGAGAATAGTCCCCATTAAAAAATCAATTGCAGAATAAGACATTCTACGCATTTGCATTTGAACTTACATTTGCACACCGGAGTAGATTTAATTCTTTAATTGATTTTTAAATGAGAAGTTTATCCTCAATTCTCCCTTTCTGTAGTGTCTGAACCATTTGTTTCTGCATAATTGCTCATCAAACGAGTAATCCAAACTGTTTTAAAAAGATGGTTGATGTTTTTTTGGCCATGTAAAAAAGATATCGATGTTATGTGTGGTGCTCAACTGTGTACCTTTTTATAACTACTCATGCATATACGACATTTATAACCGGTTTGGATGAGAAGAAAATTTGAAAAAAAAAAAGAAAACACGAGCACAAAAATGAAGAGGTACGAAAATGAATGAGAAAATATCTTCATATATCGTTTTTGGATGGATGTGATAAAACAATAAGAAAAAAAGACGAGAAAATAGTTGAAGAGTTAAAATATATTTAATTTTATATAAAAATATATCGAGTCTAAAATCAAGATTGTCTCTCCTCCCATTTTATTTTTCATTACAACCTTTCTTGCCATGGAGGAGGTAGCATTAAGGAGAGATGAGAAGATGGATGAACATAGATAGAGGGATTTAAAATAATAGTTAAAAAAATGGAAGGGATGGAAGAGGGAGCAATCCGAATATGGGGCTGAGAGGTGAGAGGAGGGGAGGGGACGAAGATATGGGTGGTGACAGAAGTAAGTGTATTGCAATTTGAGGCTCTCATTCAGCGTCCAGACTCCAGACTACGGTTCAGAGCAATCTAAATTTTATTTTTTTTAAATGACAATTTTTATATAAAAAAATTGTTTTTTTAAAAAAATGGCAGTTAAAAGATTATCTTTATTTTATAATGTTATTTATTAAAATGATTAAAAAACAGATATTGAGTGGTCATATCTGTTCTGAATCAAGTATCCATCCAATGTAAATCTCTCTCATTTTCAGCATTCAGTTTCAGCGATTGGACCACACCCTTCACATCATCTCTCCATTTCCATTCCGTCGTTTGAAATGACGCGAACCCTCTCATCATTTACTCTTTTTGTATTGTGTCCGTCTGGTAAAGTGGTGGAGAAGTACTTATAGGCTTATTCACATAAGTCGAGGCAAATATATGGAGGAGATTGTCTCGTTTTGCGGAAAAACACTGTTGAACGTACTTATGGGTATAAGTGGGGAGTTGCCAAACAAGCCCATTATCTCATTTGACAAATTGCCATAAGCACTTAAAACCACGTTCAATAGTTTTTTTCGTAAAACGACATAATATCCTCCACATATTTACTTCGACTTATGTGAAAATACCTATAAATACTTCTCTACCGTGTTGTTAAACAGATCTAATATGGGTATTGAAAATATTCTTTCAAAGGCTAATTAAACTGCTTGCTGATATCTGTTGAGTTCATCAGCTGTCACTTTTTAAAGACATCTGATACTTTGTAATTTTAAAGAGTAACTATAGTCCATCGTTTTGAGATATTTCGATAATGGTTTTTTAATATAAACTGATAAAACATACCAATACAACAAACTCAAGAAGGTACAATTATCCCTTCAACCACCATCTGGAGTTCAAGAGGTTGTGGTTACTCATAAAAACAAAAATTCACTTTCAGGTTATGAGCCATTTTGACTAACCTGTCTGCCGACATATTTTTATTTTTCGGTACATGATATGAATCATTAGTCACTTCAAAGCATATCACATGAATCATTATACATTGATGTATTGTTGACACTTAATGAATGCACGTCCATGAGAACATTTGTTTAT
>JANTPZ010015157.1:0-10096 GCA_025593235.1 Vachellia pachyceras | reverse complement strand
GGGAAAACCTATTTGACCAAGGTAGCTTTTCAAGATCATTAAGGTCTCGGCAGTTGCAGAATTCTTCTTTAGAACATCTATTGAGCTTGTCAATATCCATCTGGGTAACAAAGGCCAAAAACACAAATGAACAATGATATACTGATATATAATCGTATAGCAGCCTTATGGCCTCAGTAAACCCCATCTATCAAACCCTCAGGAGTCTTTTACACACACACACACACACACACATAGGTGAAAACTGTCCTTGTATATTTGATTTAAGTTACATAGGAAATACCTCATTCCCTTCCATTAAAGATAGATATTTGATTGCAGCATTATGCCAACAGTGGCTGCAGTGATAGTTCTCAATATGTTCAGCAACTATGAACTGCTTCAGACAATCCACCAGTGTACAACCGAATGGCTGTTAGCATCAAACAATCATTAAGTCATTGGAGGCATAACTTCCACTGTCAATGCATTAATAAAGTAATTTGGTGTCCATGATCCTTGGAGGCATAGAATGCCACCATTTTGGTGATATCCCCTACCACTCAAAAAATTAAAGGAATTTCATATTCCTGAATTTTTAATTCGTTAACTCTTGTAAAATGTTCATTGTATTTGTATCCTTATCATCATGTAAAAAATAAGAATCTTTAAAGTAAGGTATCTCATACACCAAAGGATATAAAATACCAGTGAACCAAACTACTTCAACACTTATAGACATACAATGGTGGAACCACCAGTACGCACTGTTGAAAGTGGCAAGCAGTCGAAAGATTCAAAACTCAACGAGATCTGCAAAAAAAAAATATAAAAGGAAATAAAAAAGAGCAGATTGTAACGGAGATATACAGTCATAATTTAAAGACAACGTAGAAAACTTCCTAATCAACAACTGACGATGCAATCACCACCCTAGCATGTTAACATGTATGTCTCACAAAGATGTTACAGACACAGATTGACCAGTAAGTCATCAAATAAAATGGAATATTCGAAATAATTAATAGTAGTTATTTCAGTCATTTAATAAGTAGCACGTACCTGAATGTTCAAAGTAATCAAGAGTCATTATTTCATTCAATTTGTTGTGTGTAGCCATAAATCTTGTCAAAGCAGTTCAAGAATCAAAGCTAACTCGCGAACATTGTGATCTTAAAATTTATCTTCTCAACCACTATTTTATCACTTACCGACCCAGCAACAGAATGTCCCCCCGGGGGGGGGGGATAGGATCAAGAATAAGTCTTTTCTTGTTTTCTAGTGCCCAAGTCATGCTCCTCAACTCATAACCCCAACATAACATTTCTCTTGATCCCAGGCCAATAAAAAACAACAACCCTTAATTCCCCCAGAGTGTTCTACCAATAGCACTGATGTTAACCTTTAAATGTTATGGATTCAAATCCAACAGTCTCAAATCATTTTGGCCACAAGTCCATAAAACTTCTTTTCTGAAACATAGCCCAACTATTGACCAGTTATTACCAACAAAAATTATTTGAATCTTAATCGCCAGACAAGACAAGTAAAGCAGTAAACTTAATTACAGTATTGGTTGGAAGCATTCTAAACTAGCATGCAGGGACATTGCAGCATGTATGCATAAGCATTTCATTGACCAAAAATCATGTGTACTCTGCAACTAAAGTTGCCTTCAGGAAAGCCTCATGAACCTGGGATGAACAACTTTGACAGGTTAAAGTGCTACCAAGAATCCCATCAAATGGCCCAAGAAACAGCTGTTGCCATCTTTCCCACTCAGTCTGCCAGACCCTCTGTATTGGAGTAAGAATTCTACAACTAGAAGCAAAAACGTCCGTTAAAGAACTCTCTTTTGGAGCATAAGAATCTCCAAACTCTTCTCTCAGAGAGCATAACAGATGATTAAATGCTTCAGCAGCATCCTACAAGCGCAAGAATTAACCATGAGCGAGATAGAGAGCTAGAGCATTATTTGGTTCACAAATCATTAGACAAACAAATTGTACCTGCTGGCTTGTGAGATTAAAGTTTGGAATGTAATCCGACATGGCAAGCATCACCTTTTGTGGACTCAGTAGAACCTTTTTGGCACTAACAAAGCTCAATTCTGCACATACAGAACAATAAATCAACTCACTAACACGTTTAGAATGTGATGGTTTACCAATAAATTGCAACTACATAATACAATGGCTCAACGGCAATGTTGCTCCAGAAAATTTCAAAGGACTTCAAAATCCACAAACCATCATTTTAAGGCATAAATTTACAAGGGGTTCATTCCGTTATACTAAGAATATCGTATGAAATTTTAGGTTAGGTAAAGAGAGGGAGCAGATGGGGATGTGAGAAAGCAGACCCTTGTATAAAACTGGGGCTTGGATAGGATTTTTTTGCCCAGATGCAACACAATCTAATTGTAAGACAATGAAATACGATGAGAGGAAGATGGCATAAAATAAGCCAGGCTGCCAAGAACTTAGCTCCACTACAAACTGAAATAAAAGCCTCCAAGGCATAAAACTTTTAGACATAGAAATGTGATTGAAGCAATTCACTTCGTAAGATACTACCTTCTAATAAACTAGCCAAAGCAAATGTAAGAGGCTTCCGTGCTGTCAAGTCGTCATTTCCAGATTCTTGGATCAAACTATTAAGAAAAGTCTGGAAGCAAGAGCAGCTGGCCAAAGTCTGCAACGAATCTCACCTTATCTCATTTGCCCACTGAAGAGGGGGGGGGGAACAGGAACTGGAAAGCTATGTTTAACTTTCTGGTTCTCCTTGGTGCTCATATGGTAATACACCATTCAAGGTAAATTCTCAAAGCCAATGATAACAGGTAAACATTAGAAAGGAATATTTGATGAACAAACCTGTAAAACAACATTAAGGAAACAATTATTCCCAAGGTTTTGAAGCCCCGGCACGAAGATCGAGTTCTCTGATTGATTCTCTCCACTAAATGGCCATGGGAAGCTAGTCGGTATCCCCATTTTGCCATCTCTCACTGCCATTATTGCACCAATGATACTTACAAGGGCAGCAATTGATACACTTATATCAGAGGCTAGAGGCCAACTGATCTGAGATAAAGTTTGAAACCTATACCAAAGGCTTCGACTCAGAGTAGCCATATATGCACTGCGTTCCATTCCCATTTCTGCCACCAACATGGATTCGTTTAAACACTCAGAAGCAGCAAGCGGAGCCACTGTATGCAATACATAAATACATGCACGAATTACAAAATTAAGTACTGAAACACTCGTAGCAATAGTACTATACGAATTAAACTTCGAAGAAACATTGAGAAAACAAACAGTACGGGAACCCTCGGATGATAGCCTAGGCCGCAAGCCCTCAAAATTCAGCTTTCAAATTCCAGAGTAACAATAGCGGAAATCAACCTATGAAAGTTTTAAGCTTTGTTCATTCGAAATTTATTACTTCTTAGTTATCAAATATCATCAAATAAGAAATAAAGCCCAAGACGACCCAGCTCACAATTAAGTACAGAATGACCGGGGGAATGGTGGAAACGGAGAGCGTTTTGTAGAATATGACTCCACACAACAATCTCATATGAAGAATTAACCTTCTGATGTATTCGTGAGGAGCTAGCAGGAAATTGTTGCAAGCGAAAGAACAAAATGAAACGCCTGGAGATCACTCCACCTCGTATTGCTTAATTTCAACTTTGGTGCTGTAGCGGAGAGACTTCGTTTTTTGCTGTTGGGTTTTTTTTTTTTTTTTGTTTTGGGGGGGGGGGGGTTTGTTCCTGACTCGTCAATTAATCTGCAAAACTCAGTTCATCGTCCAGGTAAGATCATCTCTGTGTCACTGTGTGTGCGCGCTGAATCTCACCAATAGGATTTTGAATGATTGACTTTTTTTAAAAATTTTCTTGCAATAATTTCACAGACTGATATTGCAAATTTATTTAGGACACTGCCCCAGAATCAAACGACTGAATATTAAATTTCTAATGAAAAAGTAAAATGATATTAATAACGAAAGCAATTACCCAATTACATGAATGCATTTGGCAACACTGTAGAGAAGTACTTTTACGTAAGTCGAGATAAATATATGAAGGAGATTATCTCGTTTGGCAGAAAAACACTGTTGAACATGCTTTTGGGTATAAGTTAAGCTTTGCCAAACAATCACAATATCATAAGAAGTATTAATAACGAGATAATGAAAAAGTAAAATGATATTAATAACGAAAGCAATTACCCAATTACATGAGTCCATTTGGCAACGTGGTAGAGAAGTACTTTTACACAAGTCGAGACAAATATATGAAGGAGATTATCTCGTTTTGCAGAAAAACACTTTTAAACGTTATTTTAGGTATAAGTTAAGCTTTGCCAAACATTCACAATATTATAAGAAGTATTAATAACGAGATAATGAAATATGAGATAACGAAAAAGTAAAATGATGTTAATAACGAAAGCAATTACCCAATTACATGAGTCTATTTGGCAATACGATAGAGAAGTACTTTTACGTAAGCCGAGATAAATATATGAAGGAGATTATCTCGTTTTACGGAAAAACACTGTTGAACGTGCTTTTAGATATAAGTTAAGTTTTACCAAACAATCACACAATCATAAGAAGTTGAGCAAAGAGCAAATGTAAAAGAATTCAAAAGGAAGGGGGGAGCTAAAAAGAAAAATAAATTAAAAAAATATAAGTATATTGGGTTCGTTTGGCAAAGCGGTGGAGAAGTACTTGTGGGCTTATTCACACAAGCCGAGGCAAATATGTGAAGGAGATTGTCTCGTTTTACGCAAAAACACTGTTGAACGTGCTTATGGGTATAAGCTCCTTGTTGCCAAATAAGACCAATATATAGTTGAAAATAACTTTTGTAGGTGACATCCCTAAAATGCAAACTACCAGATATCAATGCTAATAAAATGTTATTTGCAACAAGGCCGCTGGCAATAGAGTTTGACCCCTTCTCAGATATTAGATATAAATAGTAAATTCTTTTTAATTAAATTGATGCATGCACAAGACAAATAAGGGTAAACTCATTCATGCATAATCCTTGAGATTAAAACATTTTATGGCTAGTTTGATACGCTTGAATTAATTTTGATGGAAATGGAGATAGAGATGAAAATTGATATAAATATGAAAAAAAGGAGGGGTCAAAAATTCAATTCCATTGAATTGAATCCCATTCCATGTATCACATCATAGAAATTATTTCTACCCATTTTGAATTCCATTTCCAATTCTACCATACCAAACATAGGAAATGAATTGCATTTTCAATTCCACCATGGGAAACATGTTAAGTGATGAGAATGTATTTATTACTCCCTATAGTACATTACAAATAATGGGTCTGTTTGTGAACGCGATGGAGAAGTGTTTTATGTAAGTTGAGGTAAATATATTAAGAAGATCATCTCGTTTTACAAAAAAACAATGTTGAACCTGTTGGAGAGCCTAAAAGCATTGTCAAACAAGGCCATCAGTGTGACCAGTGTATTATAATTATGTGCCCGTTTGGAAATCCGTTGAAAAAATTATTTTACGCAGGCTAAGGTAAATATATAAAAGGAGTTTTGTCTCGACTTATGTGCAAGAAGGAAAAAATGAGAAAAAAGTGCTCCCAGACAGCCTGATATATACCTTGATAATGGGTCCATTTGGCAACGCGGTGAAGAAGTACTTATAGGTACTTTCACACAAGTCGATGCAAATATGTGGAGGAGATTGTATCGTTTTACAGAAAAACACTGTTGAACGTGGTTATAAGTGCTTATGGCAATTTGCCAAACGGTAAGATAATATTCAAGTACTATTTATTGAATGAAACATCTTTCTCAACAATTGAATTGTCATCCTTTGAGGGATCGAACTCTTTTAATATATTGATATTAAAATCAATTCTATTTAAGAGATTATTTGAGTATATCTTTTCAACGAGACTTCAAACGAACTCTGCTTTGTCAAGTGTGAAGGACTATAGTATGTGTTTGGAAATACGATAGAATAATGATTTCACATAAATTAAGGTAAATATATAAGAGAAGTTTTGTCTCATCTTATACAAACGTGATTTCCAATGTGTAACTCCTCATATTGGTTTGGTAAGATATATATATATGGGAAATTTAGTTTTAGGTCCCAAATAAGTAAGTTATTTAAGGAATGGTCCCATGGAGGAAAATATTTAATGAGAGGTTACAATTGACAATATGAGATCTTTGTATTGACAATATCATGCGTTGTGTTGATAATGCCTCATGTTATCAGTGGAACCTCTTATTAAATACTTTTATTTATGGGACCATTCTTTAAATAACTTATTTATGTGGGACTTAAAGATTAATTTTCTCTGTGTATATTTGACCCGCTGAAGGGGAACTAGGCGTCCTGTGTGACACAGGAGAGAAGGCCCAGTGGGCGGAGGTGGCCAGGCCCATCGGAAGGTGAGGCAGCATAAAGAGTGACCATTTTCCTCTCGAGCACGTTTCCTTTCATTTTCTCAATTATCGGCGTCTGAGTTTCTGAATTGGAGAGACCTCGCGCACACCACAATGGTACGCACCTCTGGTTTTTGTTTCTCCTTTGATTGCTTTGCTGCTTTCATTTACTCTTTTCATCCACACGACATTGAAATTCAAGAACGATCCATGCCACTAGAGATCTAAATTTTTTGAATGATTCGTTCCATTTTCTTCGCCAAGCCCTATCTTTGAAGTTGTGAACATCAAGCTTGGAGTTGCTGCTAACCTGCTTCTCTATTTGTTTATACCCTAATTCGTGATTTCGATGGCCGGAACTGATTGTTTTTGTGAAATGCTAGGAGAGCACGGGGAATTTAGACGCCAAAATAGAGCAGTTGTTGAATGTAGAGAAGCAGATGAGACTTGCCGGCGACGTGTCCGGCACCAAAAAAGCCGTCACTGAAATTTTGCAGCTGTGCTTTCAAGCACGAGCCTGGAAAACTCTCAATGACCAGATTGTTGTCTTGTCGAAACGACGTGGTCAGCTTAAGCAGGTAACTACTGGCTCCCAGTGCCGAATGATCATTTCTTTATAATGGGGGTTGAATCTTTGGGGTTATTTAATAGCTTTATAGATGTATATTTCGTCCTAGGGATTTAGGCGCTGCATGCCCTTGCTCAGTCCGCTTCAAAATTGGTGGTTGTTGATTCGAAATGCTTGGGGATTTAGCTATTCTGTCCTTGTTGTCTAGTTTATTAGGGTGGGTGGTTGATATGAATTTTGTTGAGAACCAGTAGGACACTGTACAACTAAGTGCACTTGTCGACTTTGCCTCTTCATAATGGAGTCGTGAGCTAGAAGCATGTCCATTTTGTGGGACTGTGATGCTGGTGTAGTTTTAAATAAATATTCCACTGCCATATAGCTCTATTCGCAAGCAGGGTTATGATTTTATGGTGTAGTTCGATGCTGTCTACGAGTCATGTAAGCTGTTCAGGAAAAAATGATATGGTCCTTTACTAACAGGTTACTGTGTTTTTGCACACAGGCTGTAACAACAATGGTCCAGCAGGCTATGCAGTATATTGATGAAACACCAGATCTTGATACTCGTATAGAACTCATCAAAACTTTAAATAGTGTATCTGCTGGGAAGGTGAGCATTTTCTGTTTACGCGTTTTTTGTAAAACTAGTATCATTCCGTGCAAGCATGGTCCGTACCATAAGATGTATATTTTATGCATTATATTTTTCTTTTTTTCATTTTGCTAGATATATGTTGAAATTGAGAGAGCTAGGTTGATAAAGAAACTTGCAAAGATTAAGGAAGAACAAGGACTTATAGCTGAAGCTGCTGATTTGATGCAAGAAGTTGCGGTCAGTGAATTTTTTTCTTGATCTTATGACTTGCGATCCCTCTGACTTTCAGTTGAAAATAATTGGTTTTAGCTGTCAGGTGACTCATGTTTGAGTAACCTTTACAGGTGGAAACTTTTGGTGCCATGGCGAAAACTGAGAAAATTGCTTTCATTCTTGAACAAGTACGAAGTGTTCTTCTCCCTTCCTACCTCCGAATGAGGATATGAAATGTACTACATCCATTTCTTTTTACTGCAATTAGTTTTGGATTTGACAATCTTTTACATTAAACTTGTAGGTTCGTTTGTGCCTAGATCGCCAAGATTATGTTCGTGCACAAATACTTTCAAGAAAGATTAGTCCAAGAGTTTTTGATGCAGATGCATCTAAGGAGAAGAAAAAACCTAAAGAAGGCGATAATGTGGTCGAGGAGCCTGGTGAAGATATACCCTCACTGTTGGAACTGAAGCGGATTTATTATGAACTAATGATTCGGTATTTGCGCCCCTTTATCCTGTTTTTGTGTTATAGTGTTCAATCTTGATTTACATTCCTTATGAATGTTGTGTCTGAACTTTGTATATTTCGTGTTTCTTTAATTGCATTTATATACTCTTCATTTAAATATATGCCTGGCTCTAGCCTTTTGGCTTTTCTGTTTTGTTAAGGTTTGAGAGTATGCTTTTTTTTGTATTGTTATTTTCTTAAACTACGAAAATTCTGTTAATTCCGCTACTCAGTTTCGTAAGGTGCTATCAAGAGATCCAAGAATAAGGATGTTGGCAAATGGAGTGTGGAATTTGCCATCTGTGTGTTAATATGATTTATGACTCAATGTATATTTCCAATGAACATGCCTGGTTTCTTCCTGAAGTTTTTCGCCCTTGCTTTTATTTGTTTGAGTTTGCTGCAATGTACTTTGGAATATAAATGCTTCCAACCCCCTGCGGTCCCCCCCACAAAGGGGTGGGGGTTCTGGCACTTTTAACTATTTATTGAAGAGACACCTTCTGTTTATGCTTTATTTGGCTTGGTGACAGGCAACTATGAATCACTGGTACGATGATAATGAAGTGGTACTCAATGTGTACACATTATGATACGTATTCATGAAATAACTATTAACTAGGTATATGTTAGGAGATTAGGGATTAGGTTGGTGTATTGAATACTGGTTTGGGTATGGATGTGTTAAAATCGGTACCTATTTCTCCACCTCCAGGATTGGATTTGGAAGTTTTGAACCTAAGCCTAAATGGAAGAAAACAACAACAACAAAAAAACCTTGTCCCACTAGGGTTGGCTACATAGATCACATGACGTCATTATGCTCTATCATAGACTATATCTCTAGATCTAAGCCTTAATGAAAGACAACCATAAAAAGGCCAAGAATGGCTAGTTGCATGCATAACTATGATATTATATATATAACTAGTTTTATATGATCTTTGAATTCGTATCACAGTTGATATATTATATATAATGTTCTTAATCAATTGTTGTTGTAGAAGTTATTATGTATTACATGTAATTTGCTTGATATATTATGTAAACTGTCAAATATTATGATATACCTGGATAATGGTGCATTTATGTAGTCTCCGATGAATATTTTCAGTGCTTGGTCTGTTTAAGTTGGTTGCCTTTGCGTGAGTTTGCATGATTTGAATGTTTGTTGGAAGTCGCCATTTGCAGCATGCTGTTTGCTTCCATGATGAAATATCCTGTATTCCCTTTCTTGACATGCTAATCTTGTGATTTATAAGCGTGTTATCCTGGTTTCTGTTTATCCATGTAGGTATTATTCTCATAACAATGATTACCTTGAGATTTGCCGTTGCTACAAGTCTATATATGAGATTCCATCTGTCAAAGAAAATCCAGCCCAGTGGATACCAGTAAGTGTTTCTTCATTTATTTATATATTTATTTTAGTAAGTTTCTTTGTCTGTTATTGTTAAGCTTTATTGTAACCTGACGTTATTTTTTGGTCTGAATTTCCCACTGTCTATTGCCATAGATCCTGAGAAAGATATGTCGGTACTTGGTTTTAGCCCCACATGATCCAATGCAATCCAGCCTTCTCAATTCCACCTTGGAAGATAAAAATCTGTCTGAAATTCCAAACTTCAAGTATGTTATCTTGATCGTAGTCACTCTTGCTTATCTTCTTGCTCTCTCTGCTGTTTAAATGCTTAATATATATTTTCATTTAAATCTGATATTTTTTATCTATCTTGTGCCATAGGTTACTGTTGAAACAGGTAGTCA
>JANTPZ010015156.1:0-10324 GCA_025593235.1 Vachellia pachyceras | reverse complement strand
TAATCTTTTTCTCATGCTAAATTATTTTTCTGTTTTCAGGATTCATCAGTTCTGGCTCAGTTGGGGTGGCCTGATATGCGCTTGCCAATTCTCTATACAATGTCTTGGCCAGAAAGAATTTATTGCTCTGAAGTAACATGGCCTCGTCTTGATCTGTGCAAGTACTATCATTTTCCCTGATACTTGCAAATTTTAACCTTTCTTGAGTTTATTAAAAATATGAATCTTAGTTTAAACAACATCACTAAAGTTTGGGAAAGCATTAATATTAGACTTTCAATTTGTATGAATGGGCAGATAATCCCATTCCCTTTTCCCCTTTAGCTTCTTGCCTACCTCCATCTAGTATTACATTTTATTCTGTTTCTAAGTGTAACTTGAGAAATTCCTTACCGTCTTCCATTTCTTAACCGGTATCTTGGGAAAAAGCCGTTTAAAATATGCTCGATATAATTACTATCCCAGTGCAGCTAATATTTTGAAATACCTAGTATGCATGCTGTATTATTTACTTTAGTCGCATTGACATACTTTGCAAAATCTTCTAGCTGATTTAACGCAGCTATATCTGAAATGTGACTATACAGGCTTGGTTCTTTAACATTTAAAGCTCCTGATAATGTGAAGTACCCATCCATGAATCTTGCCTATGCTGCTGGACGTGCTGGAGGCACCATGACAGGAGTTCTCAGTGCAGCAAATGAGAAAGCTGTAGAGATGTTCATTGATGAAAAGTAAGCATGTTAATTCCTTATTTCACTGACAATGTCACTGAAAAGTAATCTGTAGAGATTTTAATTGCCTATGCTTTTAACGCTTAATATGAATTTTCTTCTAATGTTGGCTTTTTTTTGGTTGTTTCCAGAATTAGCTATCTGGATATTTTCAAAATTGTGGAACTCACATGCGAGGAGCATCAGAAGGAGTTGGTTACCTCGCCTTCTTTGGAAGAGATTATTCATTATGATTTATGGGCCCGAGATTACGCTGCTACTTTACACAGCTCTTTGAGAATGACTCCGATTCCAGCATGACAATGACACTGCAATTAGTAGCTGGGAGATTTAATGGCTTCCTCCTAACTTCTCCCATGCTTATTGCTTCTTCATTATTTTAATTGGCATATGATTTGTAGAATTGTTGCATATGCCAAGCTTTTTGCTCGGAATGGCACCCAAAAATGCATCTCTGTTCATTCCCCAGTTGAATAATAAAAAGGGTTCTGTTTAATGGAATGCTATATCTCACAACGTTAACATATCACATGGATAGAGAAGAAAAAAGGAAGCTAATGAAGACAAAAGGTTCAATTCAGAAGACTTCTAAATCCCATTTCTTAATTTCACGTGTTTGGTGTTGGAATCAAAGTCTAACATGTGCAACACATTTACCCCTTTAATTGATAGCGACCAGGGAAATCAGCTTTTTGATTAATAGGATGAGATACCAGAGTTTGAATAAGACCGCAGAGCAACTGTGAACTAACATTAGTTTGGACAGATTAGTGATTCCACATATGAACCAGACAACTGACGTAAGGAAATTGGTTTCCTTAAACTGTCTCTGTTCGGAGCAGAACTTTGACCGGTTAAATTGCAAGCAAATGAACCACCAGATTTTGGAATCTACGACTTTTTCACATATGATAAGCAAAAGGATAGCAAAGTAAAGCCACTTCTGAATCATACGTAACGCCTCCATCTTGTCTAACGTTAACCGCATCTGCTACATCCCTGATAAAAACCACCATTAATTTCTGCTTGCAGCATGCATCAAATTCTTTCTAAAAAACATATGCATATTAATTGATTGGTGCATTATATTCTGAGTAACTAACAATTCTGAAAGGTTGAAACTAAAAGTATAGAACGAAGTCATAAATTGAATTTCTATCAGGAATCATACCAACAACCACCATAGCCAAGATGAAAGCATACGTAGAGGTTTCCACATGGGACCCCACAAGTGTTAAGATCAAAGGAAATCCATCCTCCAAAGGATGTCACCTAATCACATGTAGTTTATCAGTTATCACAGACACATAACTAATTTCATGTTATAAGAAAGTTTAAGAGTGTTTTAGCCGAAACTATCAAAACAACCAAAATGTTGTCTTGAATCAAAAATGTGTTTTTAATAGTTTTAGATATGAACCAGAAAATACACCAAGTCATGTACCTCAGTTTCGTGGAGAAAGCTTGTTAGCTCCTTGGGTGATGATAAACCTGAACAAATTCATGACACATAAGCATGCACGGGCTATTCATTAATAATCCTGATTGATTGATTAACAATAAAAAAATCAAAAGTGGAGATAGAGATAAGATGGCGCACCATTTTTAGGATTCTCCATCAAGAAACCGCCTTTCCCACATATGCCAATGAAATGCTAACATACGGCCATTTCAAACATCATGATCACAAAGAGATGACTTATTAAAAGATTTAACCTTGTTGAATATAATGGATAATTTAATTTTATATATTAATAAAAAAATCAAATCAGTATTAATAAATAAATGCCACTAGCTAGGAAAGCAAACCTCATTGGACATCGTAAGGCCTACGGAGATGCCACCAAAAAGGAACCTACAAATAGCATCAGGATCACATATTTGCATACATACCTATGTTATCGACATGAAAATGTCTAAATTACAGCATTAGAATATATATATATAATTTACCCATGCACAAAGTTTGTGGTGCCATGAGCTACCCACGCGGGTTCGTCTGTAAGTTCTATATAACCATAAGCTCCGCTAGTTACTTCACAAATCAACTGATAAGATCACCATGAGCAAACCGTTGATGGTAAGATTATAGAGGAAATTAAATCACAATAATAACGGTGGAATGATTTTCATTTGTTTGTGTGTTTAAAATGATTTTTTATTTTATGTTTGGAGCAATCAGCCTCGAGAAAGCCTCCAAGTCCAAGTTGCGACTGAAACCTGTTCATCGTGCTCAACAAGTCTGGTAGTCTCCAACATGGCTTCTAGGATAATCTGGAATCAAAGTCCAGCCAAAACAGATCAGTAAAACTAAATCCAAACGAAAAGAGTGTTTGTGTGTGTGTGTGTGTGTCTCTCTCTCTCTCTCTATATTATATATATATATATATTGGAATGAATATTTAGGAACTTGAGAATGAACAATAAACCTCGCCAGCTTTCTCAGCAGCATCCCTTGCAGACGCCACCAGTTCCCACACCCAATCTCCCATCATACAAATCAAATCAAATAAATCACATATTAAATTCAATGTTATAATTAAGCATGATAAGGAGACTACTGACACACACACACACACATCAACTGCGTTTATGATGAAGATTTGGTAATATGGATACCGAATAATAATGAGATGTTTAGGGGTGTTAAAGTGGGTTGATTCTACCACTTTCATACATTCATAGCTTTTGAGGTTGAGTTTTTAGATACTTATCATATTAAAAACACACTATTAGAGGTCCTTGCTTAATTAACTTCAATGTTGCTTTTCTTTTTAGTACGTGCTTTCAAAACTAGAAATAAAAAGGGTAGTATGAAGCTCATATTGGTTACGACCTGCTATGAATATTGGCTTCACATATACATGCTTATAAATATATTGATATGGGAATTGGGACCATGCAGATGCATATATAGTCTTTGTTTGCAATAAAATCCAAGAAACTAAGAAAGATTAAATCCTCATTGCCAAAACAAGAAAGAACAGTACAGTAGAGTTTGAATGTGGCATATAATACCAATGGCAGCCATATCTGCGAGAAGAAGAAAAGGAACCACCAGATTCTGAAAACGAGGTGATAGCAGAGAAGCTATAGTTGTGTCTCCTTTTTTTTGCCTTTATAGATATTATCACGATGTCTTTAACAAAGCGTGTCTTATTCATTGTTTCTTTAATTTTTTTATATTTTAGGATAATTTCCTATTTATTTCAGTTGACTTCATTCTTATTTATTAGGATTATCATAATAAATTTTGTATACTGCTTTTTTTAATTATTTTATATTCATCTCATTTATTTTTTTTTTGAATATTCTAATTAAGTTCAAAATGATTTATAATAGTAATGAATTTCCTTATTTGACTGATTAAATTAACTTATGTTACTAACTATTTTGGTTCACGGAGTTCATGGGAATGTAATTGAATGGAATGTACTTCGTGGGAATATAATGTGATGGACCAATGATTACTAGCATTTATTTGGTATGTTATAAAGGAATCGTGGAGTTAAATTCACATTTTATTTATAAAAATATAAAATATAAAATAAACTTTAATTATATTAAGACTAAAAATAAAGGATATAAATATCTAAATATTGATTTATGAAAGATAAGTATATAAAAATTAATTTATATAAGTTGTAATACGGATTATATAGCGAAAACTGTATAATGACGATGACCTGATTTGATACGATCCATTGTAATTAACATTACATTCAAATGCATTACCATACCAACCAAACAATATAATTATTATAATGCATATGAATTACATGCGTAATAATGATGAAATAACTTCTTTCTAGGCCCATAATAATTTGGATTTCCAATTTACTAACGAAATTAAGAATCATATATAGCAAGAAAATCAAAATTAATTGATATACTTAGAAAGATAAAAATGAAAATCCATTCAAATCAATGTTTGATATTCTTGTAGGGTTTGAAAGGCGACATTCATTTCCAAATAGAGAATATTTAATTATGATTACATTTAATTGCATTATCGTAACAATCAAATAATGTAATCAATATAATGTATAAAGATTATATGTAATTCCCCTGAACTAAATGATCATAATAAATTATTAATCAGATCGACATCATAGGTACTGATGAGTATAATCATGTGCTGGGAACTTCGTTCCTCCAACAGTATACGCAAGTCAAGACAAAACCATCTTGAAATCCATAAAACCATCTAAAAATCTGTAAATTCGTTTCTTCCAACGGAGTTCCCAAATACACACCTTATTACCATGGAGTGACTTCTTTCTAGGCCCATCGTAGTTTAGACTAGGGGTGGGAATAGGCCAGGCCCCTATCAGGTGGCTTACGGCCTGGCCTGTTTAAAGCCTAGTTTGGCCTGGCCTGTTTATTAAAAAGGCCAGGTGAAGGCCTATTTAAAGGCCTAATTGTATAAATAGGTCAGGCCTATTTTTTTAAAGTCTGGCCTGTAAGCCTTTAAGCTGGCCTGTTTATATATAAAATAAATATAATTATTTTTATATGATGCAAATAAAACTTTTTATATTTTTTAAATCCAAATTTTATATCAAATACTTACATTCAATAAATATAGTAGGATTAAAGCCTACCTTGAGACCTTTTAAAAATGTACAATAGTAGGCTTAGCGCTTACTTTAAGGCCTTTTTAGAGGCATACATTATATGTAGGCCTCTAAAAAGGCTTCAGGCCTTACCAGGCCTTTTGAAGGCTCAGGCCTGAGCCTAAAAAAAGCCTACATTCAAGCCCAGACCTATTTAATCAAAGCCTAGCCTATTTCCATCCCTAGTTTGAACTTCCGATTTACTAACAAAATTAAGAATCATATATAGCAAGAAAATCAAAATTAATTGATATACTTGGAAAGATAAAAATGAAATCCATTCAAATCAATGTTTGATATTCTTGCAGGATTTGAAACGCGACCTTAATTTTCAAATAAAGAATATTTTTATTTTTCCCACACATAATGATAAAATATTGGCAACAATTAAGAGTTAAGACCTATGTGACGTGGCACCGACATTTCTAAAACAACAATCACATTTGCATCTGATACACGTTTGATGTGGTGCTGGTACCCATCCCATATTTTACAATATGCGTAACATAATAATTTCACACTTCAATTATTATTGTTAGTACTATTATTATTTCACATTTGTATTATTATTATTTAAAAAAGGTTCAAAAACAACTAAAATTTAGCTGTTTACCATCAATATCACTATATTATCTTAATTTTGAAATACTTATTTAAAAGTAAGATCTTTTATGTTATATATTTTTCATTTGTTGATTTTACTACCTTTGCTCCTAAATAGAGGAGTCCGATAAGTTTACTTTTGGGTTTAAATATAAGATCTTGATCCGTTTTATCTTCCAAATTTATAACTGTCTCTCTAAAGTATCCCTATTCATTGCATATTTTAAAGGGACTTCCATCAAAGTTGGTTCCAACACACATGAAGAGTACATTTTAGGAAAATTAACACACATTTGTATCAAACAACTACTGTAGCTAATTTCTTTAACATCTTTAGATCCATTATTTGGCTATTATATTAAGCAGAGGTAACTAAATTCATGATTATTATATATGTATATCTCCTGTATGTAGTTCTATTCTAAAGTCTTGAAATTCGTGGAAACATATGCATACCTGATTTGCATGGTCATGCATGTATCTGTGAATTTATGGTTAAAGATGCAATGCGTTTAAACAAAATGATATTGGTTCAATGTTTATATTTCCAGATAAATCTCAAATATTCATTGTTGTGTGCATATATACAATAGGTAGAAGAGCTCAATGCATGGACCAAATAACTAAAGCAAGCAGAATTTGGCACTTGCTGTGATGTCTGCATTTCATCTTCCCCATTGAACACAACAAATATTTGTGGTCCTATCACCACAACAAATTTGGCTTTTGTGCTTCTGAAACAGCATCACTCTGAGCCATGAGTCCCCTGCCTTTTTCATTTCCTTTCACATCCCCTTCTCAAGTCTTTTGAATGCTCTCTAGCAATGAGGTTAATTTAGAGCTTCCATGGAGTCAATGAACACAGCCACTTTCCTCCAAACAAAGCTTGTTTCCGTGCAATATTCTATTCCCTTCCACTTATGCATCAGATAATGTTGTGTGTGTATACTCTCACTGTTTCGGGGGGAGACCACAGCTGCCTATTTTCGTACATCTGTTGACATAAATGAAATCTACCATCAGGTTGCTCATTAGTTAACATTAGTCCCTTGAATGATTTAAAATGGTTGAATTGTCTGATTGGGTTTGTAGCCTTAATTTGCAGGTAAGCACATGGTGGTGAGATTATCGATGGAGTGTTCGACAAGACGTTCGTGGCTTGCTCGCCAAACAACATGGTCATGGTTCCTCCAAAGAAAACTGAGCTCATTCACATGGAAGACACAACTATATATACAGCCATTAGTGGAAAGGAAGAGTATTGAAAGAAGGAAGTAGGATGGCTCTCATTGGTTAATCGAGCAATGGTTCTGGGTTGCATGGAAGCATACAAGCTTCTTCAAGTGTTAGAGCTCTCAACAATGGTGGCTGATGCATGATTCTGTAAGTACTTCGATGAAGATTTGTTGAGGAAAGTAGCTACAGAGCATGAAATTCTTGTAACTGTTGATTTTCTAAATTCAATCCCTCCAATTCAGATTAATCTGTCAAATTCATAATCTGTGTCATGACACTTCACAGTACCAGCATTCCAAGCTCAAAAATATCTCATAATGGTGCTTTGTATGCCTTGAAATTTCCATCCAGCTAATCATTTGAACCAAGGAAATGGGAAACATGAAAACCAAATGTTTCGATAAATCCCTTTTCAATAGGAATAAGAATTTCGTGCTCTCTAGCTAGTTTCCTTAGCAAATCTTTGTCCAGAGGCTTGCAGAATCTTGCATCAGCCAGTTGTAGAGATCCCCAAGGCTTTAAGAAGTTTGCATGCTTCAAAGCAATTTTGGACCACTGTTCAATAGCCAACAAGTGCCACCTTGCCCCCTTCCTTCAGAACTCTTCCTTTCCCAAACTATATGACATTTCAAGGAGTCTCACTTGGTAAATTTGGGTCATCAATTCATTGTTCTATGTCTAACTGCTCTAATGAGGTGGAAGAATTTAAGTACCTCTAACAATGGTGTGCCTTTGCTGTTTTGCGGAATAGTGGTTCCTATGCCATTTCCTCTTGGGTACCTAAAACAAATGGGTTTGTCATCTATGGTTGCAGCTGTGGCTACCATGTGCATCAGCTCAGTTTCATTTGAAGGAGCCATGACCAACATATTTGGCAAACAAGCCATCGGAGACATGAGAGTTGTGCCCAACAATTGCTGCTGCATTATTTTCTTAGCCAACAGTTTCGTGCTGCCATAGAGACACGTGATTCTTCCAGTTGACCGTTATGAACACAACTCTAAAAAGAGAGTCCAATTTCACAAAGACTAGCCTATGAAGAGAGAGAGAGAGAGAGAGAGCTCCTTCAACTTATAAACCATACTTTTAAGGCTTCCTGATGCAGGCACAAGATCGATTCAGAAGGTATGGAAATAGGAAAGTGAAACCCCTGTCAATAATATGTTCAATGAGTATGTCATTTATTATGTTGTGTATATTCTTGTTTCACTCTAGCAAATGTTCTTCTTGATCCATTTCTTACTGCTGATACGTGCTCACAAGTCAAAACTCAAAAGTATTCTTCTCTGCAGTGTAACCAGGGCTTGCCAGATAGTGCACTCAATTTGGAGAATCATTTTAGCTGCACCTGGTGAAACCTAATTGAAGCATCTCAATCACTTGTTCTAGGGAATAGGGAAAAAATTACTTTTCTTTCATAACAAAATAAATCTAACTCTCTTAAATGCCGCTGAACATGTTTGAATCAGCTATGACTTCATTTCTCTTAAATTGCTTGTGTTATTTCTGAATTTGTGGCCGTTGCCAACTAGTCATATCATGATCTGTTTGACTCAATATCCTTTGATGGCCAACCTTAATTGTAACAATCTATCTGGTTGTCACCAACTATTAGTTGGCGGTGCCTAGAAGTAATCGAAGCACATCACTTGTTTGTAGCTGAACATGATTATACATACAGCTTCCAGGCCCTTGGCTGAAATGGTGCAGGAGCATTATTGGTTGAGGCTGTGTTGTCTCAAGTTTAAATACACAAACCCTGGAAAAAGAAATACGAGAATAACCCATATTACCATCATGAAAGTGCAATTAAGAACTGGGCTATTGCATGGCTTACTGCTAAATTCATCTTGTAATGTGGTTGATCCCACAAGAAGAAGCTGACCATGAAGTCAGAAAGGTCCAAAGGTCTTATAAATCATATTTCTTAACTCCTAAAGTGAATTGTGCCTATTGAAGATCATTTTCCTTTCCTGGAAGAAAAAGCGTCAAAATTTTAAACTAAAGTTCTGCCTTTGCCCCCCACCCCCCAATTTCAACATATGATGATTGATTATCCAGGGCACTCCTAGGGGACGCCATTAATTATCTCACTTCCTTTTTTTTGGGTTAAATGCAATGATTTGTATATGAACTCTTTATTTGACATAATTGTATTGATAAGCATCTTAGAAAAGCGTCCTAACAATGATGAAGTCAATAATATAAAATGCTTTAGGAGCCAAACATACATATAGCATGTACTATACATTTCCTTCAGGGAAATCAGCTTTTTCAGTGGATCAGAGTATCAGAGTTTGATCAAGACAGCCGCATCTACAAACTATAGCGTTGATTTGGACAGATCAGTCATTCCTCTCCTCTTGTACTGCTATTACATTATTTGTCTGTCTCATTCAAGTTTCTAGCCACAAACTTCCAGAGAGAACAATATATATATATAGTTTATTCAGAACCAGCGGTTTACACAGTACGGATATATTCTAAGTTCTAACTTCTTTCTAGTGTACAGGTTGGGAGAGAATAAAATTGGGAAGTCATCCTTAAAAACGTGAATCGTGATGATGAATTGATTTTAAATTAGTTAGACATATATATAATTTGAAGTTTATTTTTTTCTTAGCTATGGGTAACATATTAAGTTGGTGTGTTATTGATACATAGAAGCAACTGAGGAAGCAAGGATAATGAAGGACGACACAGACACACATCTGAGTCTGTCTGCCATTTCTATAAAAAGTCTGGGTCGCCCACTTGCCCTTTCATGAACATGGCCAGCCACCCATATTCATATTTTCTTGTTTCACTAACATTTCATTTTGCCCACACAAATTTCTAAATCTTGTAAATATTTTTCTGATTTTGCAATATATATGCATATACATACTGTGTTATATTTAAAAATCTCATAATGATGAATAGCAAATAAAAATACATTAAGATTAGCCGGTTGAGATGAGTTTGATTATTCCAGAAGGTCAACCATTTTTGACTGAGTGAATATGAAAAGGAAGGATGTGAGAATATTAATTACTAGTTTACTCGTTTGCTTTGCTTAGATACAAGTAAATTAATAATAGTATTAGTACTGGAGCTCAGATGGATAAGAATCATTCTAATTAATCAAACTTACAT
>JANTPZ010015146.1:0-11708 GCA_025593235.1 Vachellia pachyceras | reverse complement strand
CCTCTGATAAAATTGTCCAAGATGGAGGATGTCATCTGTTAACAGCAATGTTGCCAGTTGGGGGCAAAATGGGAATATACTGTTGAGCTAAAGTGAGTAAATTTTTTTACTTGTTTAATCTAAATCATCAAGTTCAATCTAATAGTCCCTTTTTTTTGAGCTTCTTGTATAAAATATCAGGGAAATTATTGTGAAGTATCAAGAAAGGAATGTAATTATAAAAAAATTCTGAATTATACGTAGAGCAGTATAAATGCCATTTTCTACACTGAATTTATCAATATCTGCTATTAAATTGTTGCATGCTATGATGTTCTGAGAACGTTTATAGAAATACTTACAAATAGCCCACTAACAAGTTTTCATAATGGCAGTGAAATTTAAACTTCCACGATGTGAACCAACTTTTTTATGGACCGAAACAATTCTTTTTTGTAATGATTTTTCTATAGATAAAATTTGCTTCTTGATAAATATGGGCTTGAGGTACCCCATTTTTTATTGGGCTCGGCTGACTTTAGTTTTTGTGCTCACTCAAATAAACTAGGCTATTAATTTAGGGTTAATACATTTAATACCTTGAATTATTTGTCAATAACATTTAATATCTTAAATTAATATGTACTTTATTTAGTATTTTAAATTTTTTCAGTAGTATTTAATATCATAACGTATTTTTCAATAATTTTTTTACTTATTTAGTACTTTAAAGTATTTTTCAATATCACTCAGAAATTAAACATAATGTGTTTATTGTTGTTGGAAAAAAGTTTAAAAGCAAAATTTCACCAAAAATGTTTTAGGATACTACTAAGAAAATAATTTAAAATTCTACATGTGCCAAAAGTTAATTTAGCATACTAAGTATAGCTAGACAAATATTTGATGGTGCCTGATACATTTTAATCCATTAAGTTAATTTTTAGAATTTTCTTTTAGTTTTATTTTCTCCCTAAATTTGGCATACATGCTTGGGCTGGTTTATATAAAAAATTTAATGTAATTTAATTCCTTGATTTAGAAAAACATGGAATGTTGTCTTCCTATTTTTTTTAAAGTAATGTAATTTTAATGGTGAATAAATAATTTGTATAATTCTACATTACCTATCTATTTAATACCATATAAATTTAAATTCACATTCCATTCTAAAAAAATTATTTTTAATTTTTCACAATTTTTATTTTAAATTAAGTAAAGTAAGAAGAGAAAATTATAATTTGATAAAAATTAGAGAAATAAAAAGTAAGCTAACAGTGGTTTATTAGAGAAATGAAAAAATAAGCCATACGGTGTCGTTTACTGTAACACATGGTAGATAAGCCAGGTAAGGAGACCCTCTGTCCTTCGACCGTCCCGTCTTCAGTCTTCTCAGCTCCATTTCTGTTTCTCTCGCAGCTCCAGCTGCCTTTCATCTTCCGTCGCCACTGATCGCCATCGCTCCGACACCGCCGCCGTATGGGCTCGAAGGTAATGTCAACTCATGTTGTTATAGCTTTTCTGTGTTTTTTTCTCTCTGGCTCAGATTATTCAATTATTCTCGTTCTCCCCTAATTATTAATTTCTCATTTTTCTGCTATGGTTGTTAATTTTGTTAGAAATAGAGTGTACTGGAGGAATATTCATTGCTTGAGTTCGCGTAAATGTATTGGTTTCGCTTGCAAAGATGGTCTTTCGCTTCCTTTATATACACCTGGCTGTTTGTTATTAACTCATCAGTATTAATATTCCTTATTTTGGTGGTCAACTGATATGTTTCACCTCCACGTTTTATTTTCTTTCTTTCTACGTACTTGCTTCATCAGGTGTTAGCATTTTGAATTGATAAGAGCTCATCTGAACGCTAACCTTCCTGGAAACTTGAAAGTTACATTAACAATTCACAATTAAAAGAATCTGGGCCATCGTTCTATCATCGATACTTAGTGAAATATTGACTTTGATGCCGTTCATGGTGAACCCCACCCAGTGGGACAAGGCTTTGTTGTTGTTGTTGATGCCATTCATTGTGAGAGATGTTAGCAACATTTCATTTATGCTGATTATGATTCTTTTGGGTATTAGACCATGTAAGTCCATTGCTTAGTAATACTTTATTTTTAATTTTCTCTATACAGGTAAATTTTCTTTGGCTTCAATAAAATATGGCTAGATGGGATGCAATTCTTTCTCTTCCTGTACAAAATCCTCCTACATTGGAGTTTTCTTCTGGTGATCTAGTATGGTCAAAAGTTGAAGGATGGCATGATAAATTAGATAGAGTAGCTTTAATCCCATTTGCTAGAGTTGATGATTTTGTCCGGGGTGAATCCTCCAACAAAGATTGTCCAACACGATTTCATGTTGAAGCTAGACGTCGGAGGCCTCCATCAATGCCTTACAAGCCAAAGGTTGATGGCATACTAGAATATATTCTGTACGTAGCAAAATTCTTTGTTAAAAACACTTAGTCAGTGCTCCTGCTTCGTCTACTGTCCTGTGTGTCAAGAAATTAATCTTATTATTGGTGTGCAGGTATTGGTGTTCCTTTGGCCCTGATGACCACAGGAAGGGTGGTGTTGTACGGCCCAGTCGGAGTACTTATGTCCCAAAGAAAAAAAATGCTGGCAGACCAAATACCAAGAGGGGCTGCACATGTCACTTTATTGTGAAACGCCTGATAGCTGAACCTTCAGTTGCCCTTATCATTTTTAATGATGATAAGCATGTGGATAAAAAGGGGTTGCCATGCCATGGTCCTCAAGATAAGATGGCTGCAGGAACACGTGCTATGTTTGCTCCATACATCTCAGAAGATCTTAGACTTCGTGTGTTATCTCTTCTATATGTTGGTGTCTCTGTGGAGACTATTATGCAGAGGCATAATGAAACAGTGGAGAGACAAGGTGGTCCATCTAACCGTGATGACCTTTTAACCCATCGTTATGTTCGACGACAAGAGCGGGCAATACGTCGGTCTACATATGAACTAGATCCTGACGATGCTGTCAGTATCAGCATGTGGGTTGAAAGCCACCAGAATCATGTATTCTTTTATGAAGATTTCTCTGATTCAGACCCTTTCACTCTAGGCATTCAAACCGAGTGGCAGTTGCAACAAATGATTAGATTTGGAAACCATAGTCTCCTTATCTCAGATTCAAAATTTGGTACAAACAAATTGAAGGTTTGTTGACTTCTGTTCTTTGATTTGAAATAATGAAAATCTTCAAACATTTTATGATAAATTATCAGTCTTACAGAAACTAACTGGAAGCACATTTACAAATTCATCCAGTACCCCATTCACAGTCTTCTAGTATTCAACTCTGACAAGAAGGCCATACCAGTGGCTTGGATAATAACACCAAGATTTTCAAGTTTGGACTCTCATAGATGGATGAGAGCCCTCTATAATAGAGTCCATACTAAAGATCCTTCGTGGAAGTTGGCTGGCTTTATAGTAGATGATCCTCTATATGATGTCCTTGCAATCAGGTTGGTTCTGTGTGTGTGTGTGTGTGTGTTTTTTCTGCTAGTATGCCGATATTAACTTCCAAATAGTAGAATAAATTCTAGTTTTTGTTTGATATTTTGCAATGTTAAGGAGAAAAGAAATTTGTGACTACTGCTGCATACAGCTGTATTTGACTACTCCTTACCTGCTTATAGTATTGGATACTCTAGAATGCTCTGCAAAAAATTTGTGACTACTGCTGCATACAGCTGTATTTGAATTTTATCATGGGGTTACAGTTTTTGATGCTCGTGTATCCACTGTTGCCAATCATGGGGTCAGTGCTTAATCGATCCTTTTGATTTTCATTTTTATGTTCCAACAACAAGAATTAAACTGTTTATGTATAGCTTACTAGGTCTAGAAAATGGGTGAAATGAACTGTAACTATGACTGAGTCCTCTTGTTCTAGTCAAGAGACATGTTCCAGATGATTGAGATTTATGTTTATTCTAATGCTGATGAATTATTCAAACTTGAAGCCGTGTGGATTTGAAGCCTTTTCATTAAAATGCAAAGATGCTGATGATTAATAGTCGTTTAAGGAATGGTATTTTTTTCCTCATCAAAATTTGAGAATTGAGTATCTATCTTTCCTTTATGTTTCTCAGGGATGTTTTTCATTGTTCAGTATTGATAAGCTTCTGGAGGATTCGTCATGCATTGCATAAAAACGTTTTGAAGAAGTGTTTGGATACTGGGATGCAAGCTGAAATAGCAAGACGCCTTGGACAGATAGTAGACAAAATATGCCGGGGCCAGGCAACTGTGTCTCTCTTTGAAGATTTTATGGAAGATTTTGTTGATGAATCAGATTTTATGGATTATTTTAAGGCTACCTGGTATCCTAGAATAGGTTGGTGATTTTATCTGCCTAACAGAATATCATTCCCATTGAGCATTTCTGCTTCTTTACCAATACCCTTTGTTCTGAAAGTGGGAAAACAGTCAGCACCTACTTTAGAATAGTTTCAGGTCAATCAAAAAAGGCGAACTCCAGTGCCTAAGCAGCTCCCACACAATGTGGGCTCAGGGAAGGATACCCTATGTGTACGCAGTCTTACCTTGGCTTTTTTGGCCAAGAGACCGTTGCCAGTGCTTGGACCCTGATCCTGGGGGTGGGAAGCCAGCGTACCCACTAGTTTCATGTCAATCAAACTGATGAAAATTTATATTTTGAAATTCTACCCTTATAAAGAGTTATTCATGAAGTTTTAAAACTAGATGTAGAAACTAAGGACTTTTAATTATTACGATGACAGACTTGAAGAACTGACATTGTTTATTCTGATAGGTATATTTGTTTTTAAAATAATATTGGTATATGATATCTGTTGTTCAATAATGATTTTTTGAATTTGACAGTAAGAAAGTTGTGCTAATAATCAGAGATGTGGCTATAATGTTGATGAATACTCTATAACTGATAACAGTAGCTAGTGCCCTTCCAAAACTGACTATAACCTTTGAATATTCTTTACCTGGCGTTGGTGTGGATTATTAAATCCATAAATTGTAAATATTCTGGACTTCAAATTATCTCTTTCAGTTCTGGCCATCAAAGAGGGGGGAAAACCTCTTTCATGTGGCTTTTGTTCTTACTTTGTGCTTTAAGACAATACTTCTTGGTAATTAGGGAGAACTGGTTTGCTAATTTAGTGGCTATCAAATGATGAATAAATTCATTTTTTGTTTTGGAGAAAAACAATGACTTTGATATCACTTTAAGCTGTATTCTGATGTTTTTGGCATGTCTGACCCAGGGAGGTGGACCAGTGCACTAAAAACTCTTCCTCTTGCCAGCCAGGAGACTTGTTCAGCGATAGAATTTTACCACAATCAACTGAAGATTAGACTTTTGAACGAAAGAAACATCAGTGTTTATCAGCGTGCTGATTGGTTGGTTGACAAGTTGGGTACCAAAGTTCATTCTTATTTTTGGCTTGATGAATATACGGGAAAAGATGATTTTGCACGATATTGGAAAAATGAATGGGCAAGTGGTTTAACATCATGGCGCAAAGCACTGAAGATACCAGATTCTGAAGTTGTCATGGAAGATGGATGTGCTAAAGTTATCGATCAACTTGATCAAGATAAAGTTTATGTTGTCTGGAACCCTGGTTCTATGTTTGGAATTTGCAATTGTAAGTGGGCACAGGAAGGAAACCTTTGTGAGCACATCCTGAAAGTTATTAGTATCTGTCAGAAGAGAAGGTCCATTCTTCCATCTATCAGCCTATTTCAGTACCACAAGGCGCTAATTGACATGCTGCACTGCCCGCCCTATGATTCTTTGATTCGTGATCATGCTGTGTCATTGGCGGTTTCTGTTCAGAAGCAATTAAATACACTGCTTGATTCCGAAAGCCGCCAGAATGTTGTGGATCCTAGTGAGAAACAGACCAATGACTCCACCAATCAACAAACATCCAGTTTAGAAACATTGTTGGGTCGGAAGCGACATAGAAACGATGCTTCGTCTCGTGAAGGTGACAGTTCTGCAGATGGAAGTGAAGCTCCTGGGTTGTTAAACGGCGGTTTAGGCGATCAGGTTATGGGCGACGGAGATGGCACATTACCAGCCGACATGGATGTTGACCCATCGTCGATTTGTATTTCGCCGATCCCACCAGGTTTGTACTCTGTTGATGAGGCTGTTTAGAGTAATGTGTTACCACTAGACAAAGAGAGGGATCTGACTCGTACAGGGAGTGAGATGTCGTCTTCCAAAAATGGAGCCTATTGTGCATCACCACCATCGGAGACTCTGAAGCGTTGTACACAGCAGCAGAATACTGTCAATGGTACGTCCACAGTTATGTCTGACATGGTAGATTCTGATATTCACTTGAACAATGAATCCCACTTGAGATCGGTGGATGCTGAACTACCAGTAATTAATGTAGTTGAAAATGAAAACCTAGGGAATATGGATGTTGATATGAGATCAAATAACGCATAATGATCATTTAGCATGAGGAGTTTCTGTTGTGAGCCTAATGCATTTACATTTGTAAAAAACATAAGTACGGTTTTTAGGTGTATATTATCAAAAATTTTACCTAAAACATAAATGATTTTTTTCCCAATTTGTTTGCAGAATTGCATGATTGTGCTTTTTGAAAGAAATTTGTGTCAACTAGGTTGATGGGTGAACAAGTGAATTGAATTCTGCCAAAAAACAGAGGGTTCGTTTGAGAAAGAAGTAGAGATGTACTTTTACTCAAGTCAAGGTAAATATGTGAAAGAGATTGTCTCATTTTGCGAAAAAATACTGTTGAACGTACTTTTGGGTGAGAGTTAATTATTTCCAAACAAAGAGACCCCAAAAATACTAGAATTGGTAAAATTTGATTAAAAAATTGATAAAATAACTCAAAATTTAAATATAATAGTTCAATTACAATTAATTTAATCACAACTCGATCTTGTTCAAATTTAGGTACCTGTTGCATTCCCCTAATCAAACTAGAAAAAATGATTTTTTTTTTCCATGGAAGTTTAGTTAAAAGATAGAACATGCACTAAAAAAGATGAAAATACAAATGTTCGAATTGGAGTGAGAAAAAACACTTTAAAGTTTAAACGATAACACACACACATCAATATATATAATTACATCTCAAATTTTAAACTAGTACTTTTAGTCCATTTAATGATTGTCTCAAATTGAGAAACAGTACAGTTCTAATTGACGGACAATTTCATGATAAACATTTTGGAACCTTAAATATTTTCAATGAAAAAGCTCTCCAACAGTTCAACCTTAGAGTTGAATGGCTTTGCGGCCTGGTGACAAGGAAGCCCCCTTATAAGTGAGAGGTCACTTGTGTTCAATCTGGTTGAATATCCGAATTGGTTGGAATCCATATGTAAGGGAAGGAGAGAGAATTACGCCAGAATGTTTTTACTTTCAAAAGCTTTGTTTAAACTTTTGCAGTTCAGTACAAGCGAATGAGAGATACATTATAGGCTATGAATTTTTTTTTTTAAAAATAACTGCTAAATTAAATTTGATGGCCGCTATGATTGCTGAAGTTTTTCTGCACAAGATTGTTGTCATAATGTGCCTTGAGATGCCCATCCTTTCTTCTCCAACTCTTGTCTCAATGCCTGTTGTCATTAACCCAGCAACATTCTTTGATCAATCATACCAATATGCAGGCAAAATATAGCAAAAACACAAAAAAAATAAAAGGAAGGGAGAATCATTCTGAGGTTCTAATGAGTGAATACAAACACTAATGAATCCTATAACAAATAAGCAGAATGGATCTATTATCATTTTTTCCATCGAAACTTGTCATTACACACTGTTGCGATCACATTTCTTTTTTGGAACCTCGCAGTGATTCCTTCGGAAAAGAATGATGCTATGCTTATTATGTTACCTTGATTCTCTTTCTATTTGCATCAAAATCAAAATTTCCCAGCCTTGATGCAGACCGATACTCCACAATTGAGTTCTTCCCAGGTCGGAACCAGAACTCAACATCATCTACAAACTGATACATACGTACATACATACAACTCTGATAAATGAATCAGATTGGACTGGTTTTGCCATGGTTTTACTAATACATATGAACAATCTTGTGAAAATCTTTAAAGGAAAATCACTGAGATTTTAAGAAAAGAATGTAATCATAAAGAAGTTATACAAAAGGTGAACAACAAGCAATGACAAATTCCAATGCAGAAAACGACAATATGTCCACGTTGCTCACTTTTTATTAAACCTTTTTAATGATTACATTCTTTTTTTTAGGAGTTAGGACTTCAATGAATTGAATTTCCCAATCTTTTAACATACCCCAAAGATTGGGCATTGGTATTCCACACGGATATAGTCTTCTTTCCTTTCAGCTATTCTTGGTGTAAATCTATCAGGTTGAGTTGTCTCTATCTGTAAAATTAGCCAGAAATGTGATCAGCAAGCTTTACTTCAGAGAGGAAGAGATATATTACAAGTTTGGTTATTCCATAGATATTCCTATTGGGAAGACAGACTAAGGATCATAATTTTAACTTGGATTTACCACGTCTATCAGTTCCTCTATTGCTTCTTCTTTGTTCACAGGCTTTTTCCTACCTTCACCGTTGTAGTTCCTGTAAGAGTCAGGAATATAAATTAACGATATGTAATTTTTATATTCATATACGTAGAAAGACTAACAAACAAGAATGTAATTATATGTAAGACCCAAAATTTGTCCTCCTTATTACATCATTCATTTTATATCATGTTTTTATATCTCTTTAAATATATTATGCAATGCATATCTACTATAGTCCAATGGTTTGAATTAGTAGTACAATATACAACGCCCAATTGAACGAAATGATCAATAAGTTCATTAGAATTTTTCCCCCCAAAAAACTAGATGTCTTTCTCCATTGTGATGGACCGGAAGGATAATAATTTACAAAATTTTTATGATATGGTACTTGTTTTTCTAATACTTAAAAACCTTATTGAAATGGGTAAAAAAGATTGGAAATAAAAAGAATTACACAAGGTTGAACAAGATGTACGGAGAATTATTTTTTTAAAAAATAAAAAAGCAAAAAAGAGATAAAAGAACATTATTTTTAATTTATTAATAGTATGTTGCACATAGCGTTTATATTTTGTGTTGACAAGCCAACACATTTATACGAAGTCAAAAGAATCTCCCATATAGAAAAAGCTAATGCCCCACATACCAACTACTAGAAATGCACTAGTTTCACGTTTCCAATTCCAAATTTGTTAAATTATTCCCATGGGCTTAGTCTATCTTCCACCAAACAGAGTTTTTTGATTCAGAACTTTACCAAGAATTCCATTTAACAACAAATTGAAAATCCAAGAGGAGAGTTCATTCAGGTCTTCAATGATAAATTAATTTCAGAAACCCGAGTTCCAATAAGAACAATAAGAAGAAAGGAAGCTTTACCAAGGTGGGGCATAATGCGTAAGATCACTAACATTCTCCGATGTCGACACGCAGTTCTTAGTTGCCGGACACAAAGCCAGTGCCGGTGGATTTTTCTGAACTCCAAGATAATCAGGTTTTTTACCACTGAAATATGCAAGACCTCATTTTCAATAAAAAAAAATCCAAATGTTCCTGGTATGCGTTTGAATCACCAAAACCATCGATTAAAACTTGAAAAAAAATTAGTAGGAAGGGGAACACAGATGTGGACCTGAAATTGAAAATGGCACCAATGGTGGCGATTTCGCTACTCTTGAGAATCAGCTCCCTGTGTAAAACGAGAGAAGTACGAGAAATTTTCAATCTATGAACATCAAAGATGAATGAAACAGTCGCTGAAGAAGAAGTATGACCTGCGTTTGATTTGCTCCGGAGGATTGTCGCCGTGATTATTGTGGCAGAGTTGGATACAGGGAAGAGAGCGAACGTTATTGTGATTTGTGTTGGGGAAAATCTTGAGGGTAGAGAAGGTTCTGGAAGAAGCTATGAAAGCCATTGTTGTGTGAGGAGAAGCTGAAGGTAATACGAGAGGGGAAGAGAGCTATGAGGATCTTGAAGCGTATGATGGTCGGTGGCTCTCTTCTTATCACCGTCCAACCTCCAGAGGTTGTTTGGCCGGCCCGGGCTCAAAACGGCGCCGTTTCTGGACTTTCAGTTGATTCATAAACACAAGGTTTGTTTAATAAAATTTTTCCGTAAAATAAAATAATTTCTTTCACATATTTATCCCGATTTACATAAAATTACTTCCCTATCATATTCTTAAACAAGTCCACTATATTTGTGGATTTGAGTAATGATTAACTATAGATTTATGGTCATCTTTTTGACCTCAATGGTTGATTATAGTGATAGTAAATGGATTTTCTAACAGGGAGGGTTCCTTTGGGATATTCTAAATTAATTGGATATTCTTTTTTGGTTACTTAAAAATACAATATCACTACTACCTGATTAGAATAACGCAGTCATTAGATTTGTTTAATAGTAGTTTTCTTACAACAATTCTTTATTCATAAAATTTTAAAATTTTAAAATATTTAGAAATAATGGAATTTATTTTATTGGATCAAACTATTGTTGTTAATTGAAGTTTATGGAAAAATATAAAAATAATTGATAAGATTTTCAATATATACATACTATTTTTTTTAATGAGATTGAGTTTATTTAACACGTATTTTCACTCTTTGACCAACAAAGCTCATTCTAATAAAATGAATATGATTTTAGTTTTAGATTTTTAAAAAAATAAAAGAAAAAGGAATTAACAAAAAACATGGAGAAATCTCACCTCTAGTGATGTTTTATATCTAAAGGGGGAAAACAAGAAGAAATGAAAGAGGTAGAGAGAACAATGAAAGTGTTTAGTTTAATTGGAGGATATTAGTGTTTGGCGAATTTTTTTTTTATGAACACTACGCTATTCAGTACTATTTCCTTTCGTTCATATAAAACCTATTTGATTTTTTCTAGAGAGATTAAGACAATTAAATATATTACTTTAAAAATATTTACTTATGTACATAATTAAATTATATTACCTCTATTTTTTTATACAAACCTTTAGTTTTTAATATAAGAGTCAATTTACTTTTTTAGGAGATTAAAAAGTTATTGACTCTTATATTGAAGACATATTAATTTATAAGTTAAATAAATTAATTAAAAAATATAATAGTACTGTGAGCTGAGTTTTTTTTTGTTGTTCGCCCGGTCTCCGGAGCTTCGCCCCAACTAATCCGGACTCAACCCGTGTCGTGCACCAGGGAAAGGTGGGAAGGTCTCCTAACGGTGGCAGCTGCATTCACAAGGCTCGAATTCGAGACCTTGCTAGTTGGAACAAACCATTTACCACTTGATCCAACCAGCTGTTGGTGAGCGGAGTTCATCTTTGGTGTCAAAGTGGGCAACCCTAAGGGCTCATCATTTCTTGGTTACCTGCTTTATTAAGTTTGAGAATATGGTCCAATTCATGATAGGCTGATTCAATGGATTGAGATGGACAATTATTAAATCTATACAAATGTTGATGTTAAAAGAAGTTGATTTTTTTCCCTTGTAGATTAAGATAAAAATCATACAGTTATTTCTTGAGATGGATATGTAAATATTTAATACCTATGATTTATAGTTAATTTATAAAAATTAATCAAAAATTACAAAAAAGGAATATAAGCATGTAACTGCAGACAAACAATAATTAAATAAATTTGTGGTAACCTCAT
>JANTPZ010015133.1:0-11463 GCA_025593235.1 Vachellia pachyceras | reverse complement strand
GGATGACGTTCGATCACCCATAAATAGGCTTTGTGTTTTTTAATGCTATATGTAGCAAAGAGATAGAAGTTGAAAAGTTGAACGAATTGGAAAATGAAGGTTACATTATTCTCTCTCAACTGGAGATGCATTTTGCCCCTGCATTTTTCAATATAATAGTCCATCTGGTTGCTCATTTAGTAAGAGAAATAAGTCTGTGATGTCCGATTTACCTGAGATGGATGTACCCTTTTGAGCGTGTCATGAAGATTTTAAAGGGTTATTCAAAAAATCCTTATCGACCCGAAGCATCCATTGTGGAAAGATATGTGATGGAAGAGGCTTTGGACTTTTGCAATGATTATTTATCTGGGGTGAATGCACAATCACGGCATGAAGAAGGCGTAAGCAAGGGAACATGAGGTTTAAAAGTGAAGAGTATGCCTCGTGAAGAAGTGTTACAAGCACATCTATATATCTTGAATAATATGGAAGAAATTCAACCTTATTTTGATGAACATAAACAGGTGTTAAAGAAGATGCATCCTAGAAAGAATGACATGCAAATAGCCAATGAACAGAATAAGAAATTCATAGGATGGTTGAAGGAAAGGGTTTCTTGTGGTATCCATGCTTCTGGGATGACCAAATAGTTAGCATAGGGGCCTGCATTTGAGGTGGTCACCTAGAGCGGTTATGACATAAATGGCTATTCATTCTATACAAAGGTTCAAGACAACAAAAGTATAGTGCAAAATGATGGGTGATGGTTGTAGCTGAAGCCATGCATTTTTCAAGTTTGAAAGACAAGAACCCTATATTAGCATATAAGGCTTACTATGGAGTTATTGAAGAAATTTGGGAGATGACCCACAACAAGTTCAAATTTCCTTTATTTAAATGTATGTGGGTTAACAATAATGCTATTGTAGTCGACCAACAGTTTGGATTTATCTCAGTTGATCTTGAAAGAGTTGGTTATAGAGATGAGCCATTCATTCTAGCAAGTCAAGCCAGACAAGTGTTTTATGCTATAGACCCAGCAAATAAAAAATGTTGATTGTACTTCAAAGCAAAAAATAAAAGGATGGTGATCCAACCTTTAACCTGGACGATACACCCCCTTTTACTATAAATCTGCCTAGAGGACGTGAAGTGGAATTGGTTGATGATGATCACTATGCTATAAGACAAGATCACTGTGAAGGAATATGGGAAAATACATAAAGTAAGAAGTTAATTACAATGAGTTATAGTATTGTGTGTTATATGTTTTTATGAGTTATAGTATTGTGTGTTATATGTTTTTTCCTTAGTTTACTTTATTCATGTTGATTTCAATTTATTTATATCTGATATTAATTTCTTGACAGATATATGGCGAATCCTGGTGAGTCACACAGTGATGGACACGTAGATGAAAACCCAATGATGGTGCCATAGTCGTCTATTAAAAAGGTTAGGGGATGTATAACTATGGCCTCCTTGACTGCACGTCGTCGCCCACAAAATTGGAAGGTGGATGTAGAATTCGATGCTGATATGAATCCTATCGGTGATGAGCAAGATCAATTTATCAGCTATTTAGGGTATTTGGCACGGAGCAGAGTTAGCATACTGTACCCTAGATGGCGGTCTGTTCCACAAGAAACACGGGATATGACATGGCAAGAAATTTTGGTATGTAACTTTCAACACCACTTCATTTCTGTCTTCATTTCGATTGGTTCAAATTTCATTATAAAATGTTCTACTTTGCAGCAAACCTATGATGTTGCAGACACTAAGGAAATGAAGAAGCACTGGATGGGGCTTGTTCGCATATGGTGGAAAGACTTCAAGAACAAGCTGTCACGATATTATATTCGGGGGTCAAAGAAAAATGAAGATCTATGTCAAAAATATCCGTTTCTGTCCCCTGAAGGCTGGAGACTGTTTGTGGTGTCACAGAAAGACCCACAATTTCAGGTAACACCTTTCAGTCATCTACATTTTGTTGCTATCACTGACTCAGATTTCCCTTTTATGCATTAATAGGAATTAAGTCAAGCCAACAAACAAAAGGGTTCTGCAAATATATATCCACATTATTTGTCTCGTGGAGGATACAGAAAGCTTTAGTAAAAGATGATGGAGGAGGAGTGAGAAAGATTATAGAAGGCATCAGCCTCAGATCCCACCGTTGTCGTCCAGGCCCTTGCTCCTCCTCTACATCACAAAAATTGGAAAGCAGCAAGGATGAAAGGTGGGAAGTACATCAATGAAGCAGTTGCTGAGGTGGCTGGAAGGATTGTAAGTGCTGACATATAATAATCACATGTGATTGTTTGTCTTGGGTTTATTGGCACCTCTTATGACATATTATACGATGCAGGGTGACCTTACATAGCAAACCAGCTAAGGGACTTTCACTCAAGGTAGGAGCATGGACATCTTAGCGATGGCGATTGGAAAGCTAGATTACCTAGGCTAAGTTCGAGGGGAGCCGAGGGGAATGGGTCTAGGAAAATATTTTGAAAGACTGTCTCAACAGTCTACTAAATCTCAGATTCAATCTAGAGTAGCTGAGATGCAGTAATCACTTCGAGCTGAGTTTGATGCTCAAGTTGATGAAAAATCTACGTGAGGAGATGAGAGCTAAGATGATGGCTAAGTTGGGAGCCGAGATGAGAGTTGAGTTCGCAGCTCTCCTGAAATTGGGGAAGCTGATTGATGAACTAAAGAATATAGATTCCCCTGTATTTCCCAGTAGCAAAGATAGGAATATTCCACTTGAGACAGTAGTACTGGGTGACCCTTCCCCTAATTCCCCCGTAAAAGAAGTTAGAGAGGATTGTGCTCTCTACCTGGATGAGCTAATATGCGCCGTTCCCCATGCTTATTTCTACAGGCAAGCTACTATGACCATTCTATGCCAATTCCAGATAGCTTGTCTCGTGTATCGGTGACACATATTAAAGATGGTGAGGAAGCCTCCGATGTCCCAATTCCTGATCGAGAGGTGCTCCATTTAGGCCAATCTAAGGGTTGCTTCATTCTTTGGCCAAAAAATGTCATTTCTACACCTACAACACCTCATGAGATAGTAGCCATCTTATGATCTTAGTTATTTTTTCGGCATTATATTTATAATCTGTATTCTCTACCTTACTAGGACCCAGAAGAAACTACAAAATTCCCATCCTTGTGATGGCTACGGCAGCTACGAGAAAAATTTACAACCGTGACCATGTAGATGGTTGATGGAATTGTTGGTCGTGGTATAACGTATGAATTCATTATTGACAAGGATGATGTGAAACAATTCCTGTCGCTGGAGGACCTCGATATAGCATAGCTTCAGTTTGCAATCTTATAAGTTTGTGTATTCATATCTTCGTTTGATGATATCGACTTTTAATCCAAAGCCGTGTTATACCTATATTAACTATTTCTATTATTATTTAACTCTTTAATAGGACCTTTCACAATATTTGCGTCAACTTTTCTAGAGGTGATATGTATGGATTTTTATGTCCTGCCAATACAACAAAGAGTTTCAATTCTCTAGAACATAGGGTGCATTACTTTGGGAGCACAATGTTAATCCAAATGTTAATCCAAAGATGTGTTACCTAGCGCCAATAATTGAAAGGTATGGAATTATAGTTACCCCTTTAACGCATTTAGCTTAATTGGTAATAATTAACTTGTTTTGCTAACTTTATCTTCATTTATATGTGTTGTTGTAGTCATCATTTGAGTCTTTATGTTGTCTGCCCCTCGTAAATACTGTGTATTGGTTTTAACGAAAATACTTCTTTGATGCATAAGTTTTTCCATTTGTAAATTATTGCTTTAACGATGTTTAAATATTTTTTTCATATGAAACTATAGTCAATTCAATCGTGTTAGAAAAGGATTTGACCAAGAGGGGTGAATTGGTCTAATATAAAAATCATGCACTTTAAAATTCACATAATTAAAAGAGGAAAGACACTGAGAGAAGAAGAAATATGAACATAAAGATTTATACTGGTTCGGTTTCCTTGACCTACATCCAGTCCTTAAATCACCTCTGAGAATTGCAAATCAACTATCAACAAATGAACAAGGCTCAACAAGCCTGTACAAGATGGGAATCCTCTCGCCCTTTCACTTCTCACTAAAAGAGAGTCACACACTCTCTGTTCTTATCTCTTTTTTAGCCCAATTTACTCAAGGTCCCGTTTTTAAGTTTCTCACAAATTAACAAAGTATTTTTGCCACAGATATCTCTCTCAAAAGAGTAGATGGCAAATAATGAAGCTCAGAAAGAATTAATGAAGGAATACAGAGAATGTAGCAAATGAGCTTTAAATGCTCAGTATTTTCCGTTGTTTTCTTTTCTGAATTGAGTGCTGGTCCTTTTATAGTTGACAGGCTTTTAAATGTCCTTTAGACTCCATTTAATAGCCGTTACTCTCACCATCGACCATTTGGCTTTTTCATCAATGGCATTAAATGCTACCGAGTCAGACGAGGTTGAATGTTACAGAGGAACGTTAAAGTCTCTGAGCCTCGGATTATGCATGTGTTTCTTTCCTCATTTAATTTTTCAAGCTTTTGCATTTATGAGAGTAGTTAGAATTCAAAAATGTCGTTACACAAATAAGGAAGGTAGGTGAGTAACGTAGGTAAAGTGTGTCAAACAAAGCTGTCAGAGAGAGACAGTGCTCGAGCATAAGACTTCAATGCTCGAGTGTTGCTAAGAATATTTTAAAGAAAAGTTGAATGCTTTAACACAATACTCCAGTATTATCTAGAAGTATTTGAAAAAGAATAAAATACTCAAGTAATGAATCTCAGTGCTTGAGTATAGACAGTGCTTCATAGGAATACTCGAGTAATCTGAGCAAGTGTTGGAAAATATAAGTTCTGACAATTCACATTACTTGAGTGTTGAATCATTGTGCTCGAGTATTAGTAATGCTGTAAGTGAATACTGGAGCATTGTAATAGAGTATTGGTGAATAGTGAAAAAATTTCAGCCCGATGCTCGAGCATTGAAAGTTAGTGCTCGAGTATTCACAGTCCTTGCAGTCAATACTTGCAATGTTGGCTTCCAGTGATGAGGGTTAGGTCACAATACTCGAGTACTGTTAAACTATGCTCGAGCATTGGCTATGCTGGAAGCTTTTACTTGAAGTATTACTTAACAACATTGATAGAAGACTCAATACTCGAGCATTACACTTGCAGTGCTCGAGCATTGGCTATGCTATCAACCAATGTTTGAAGTGTTGTCTGACAATGTTGAGAAAAAATGTCAAAACTCGAGCAATGAAATTTAGTGCCGAGCATTGGGACTACTTTCAGCCAATGCCTTGAGTGTTGACTTGAAGTGCTTTCAGAAACCTCAATGCTCGAGTACCGAACCTAGTGCTCTGCTGTCAGCCAATACTTGACAGTACTTCATTGCAGCATTGTTTATAAGCTCTGTTTTAGCCTAATGCCCGAGTACTAACTTGCAATACTCGAGTATTGGCATTACTCTATGACAGTGCTTGAAGTGTTTACTCAGAGTGTAGCTTAAAAACATATCTTTAAAACATAGTGCTCGAGTACTATATTCCAATACTCGAGTATTGACAACACTTCATGTCAATACTTGGAGTATTACCTGGGAGCACTAAATTCCACTACTCGAGTACTGTCAATGCTTTGACAAAGACACTCGAGTATCTTCATGAAGCACTGAATCAATACTTTAAAACTTGAGATTTAAAAATCATTCAGCAATCTCTTAGCACAATTTTGTTATCATCAAAACAAGATATCAACACATCACAGCGCACTCAAGACATACTGAATTATGGGCGGTAAACGAGAAGTTAGAAATAAAACCACACAGTGGTCCTATCCAAAAGTAAGTACATTGACTTTAAGTTTTTTATTGAAAGTCGTTTTATCCCTTTATACATTTTAATAATATGTTTTTATCTTTAGTGCCCTCGACAATCAGGCAATACTGAGTGTGGGTATATGTCATCAGTTACATGTATAGTATCATTCAGAGTGGATTGACTAGCGATTTAGAAGAGGCAATACGTAATCTATCAAATATTGATGAGTTAATCGTTTAGTTTGATGAATTTGAATTGTTCTAATAATTATTTTTAAATTTGTAGATTTTTGATAATGACGATGCTTACTTGGCTGGTGATATTGATTTGATCAGAGATTTGTTGGCCAGACGTCTCCTTGACTTGTAAATAATCCTTATTTTCTTCAAGGTGAATGTATAGTTTCATGTTGACTTTTATAGGATTAATTTGATTGATGAATTGTGTTTCTCTGCCACAAATGTACAATAATCTTTGCCCAGTAAATAAGATAATGACTTTTGTGTTTCACTGCTACAAGGGCTTAGCTTTAGGTAGATATATACGTCTAACTCTTGATTAATTTTTGTTTCTTCACCACAATGAATTTTTCTTATAACTCTTGATTAATCTGTGTATAGGAATATTGCTTGTAACTCTTGATTAACTCTTGATCAAATTCAGTATATGTGTTTATTTTGTCTGGACTTGATCTGGTACAAAATGGAATTGTAAACTGAATCAAATGTAATAAAGGGGTTAAATAAAATTGAAAAGAATGTTTTTTTTAAAATAACTACGTCACCCTATATAGCAAAAGTGGGCATCGTAGGGTTAACCTACAACGCCTTTCATAATATAGGCGTCGTAGGCTTCAACTTTCTACTCCCTTCACATACACGCCTTCCTTTGAAAGGGCGTCAATTGGGTTAAAAATAGGGCGTTAAAAGTACCTTTTGTGGTAGTGAAATATCAATTATATATATAATTACAAGGAATTGAAAATTAGTGACAAATTTTGTAGCAGACATTTCTGTCAGTAATTGGCAAGATAACATATTTGTGTTTACCTAGCGAAATTTGGGAAACTAATTTGCACAATAACTAGTTAATTTCAATTCGCACTGGAAAATTTTGTTGTAAATGATTCCAACACTAAAATATATCAATAATTACATCTCACATGATTATTTTTATGATTTATGTAATTTTATAGTTACACATGCAAACTATAATGTATATTTTGTTGCAAATTATTAGACCCAATGTTTTGATAATAACAAAACTAGTGAAATGTTTGTTTTGTAGGATGATCTAAATCGTAATATTAAAGTCAATTAAACTTCAATGAAGAGTCATGATACAAGTCACTAGGGATATTTAGATAATCACAAATGTTGTGTACTTATCTTACACCTCAAAACTTCACAATTAAATATGAAATTGAGAAATATAAGAGACAGATATAGGGTAAATCAATACTTCGTGGTTCCTAAGATGACCTTGAAGTATTTCACCAAATATTTGCTCGTTATAAGACACAGTCGTGAAATATATATTTGTTTTTAGTATTTTAAATTATTCATAAAAAATAGTGAAGCATGAGTTGGGACTAGAAACACAACACACAGCGGAAGAAACAAATTTAAAAAATTTTTTAATCCCTCTTTTAGATCTATCAAATGCGTTTAGACAGAGTAGTTAGGACATCACTTATTTTACAGTTATTGAATTCGCAGCAAGCAATAAACTTTTAGTGGTTCTTGGATTCCGATCTCTAGGAGCCAACCTTCTTTGAATCGTCTCTCTCATTGGTTCCACGCAAATAGTTCCCAACAATAGCAGCGTGTTAGCCCATCCACGTCTCACTCTCTCTCCATAGGGTTTCTGTGGCTCACAACCAAATTCAAATTGCATGCCTTTATTGCTTATGAGTCCTCATTTTAGAGAACTCAGAGTGTATCATAATTCAAGATTAATCTTTTATTAATCTTGAAAATTTGAATTTGATAAAAATATAAAGATATTCAAGATTAATTTTTTTATTAATTTTGAAAATTTAAATATCAAAAGATATTCAAGATTAATCTTTATTAACCTTGAAATTCGAATTCCAAAAGATATTCAAGATTAATCTTGATTACTCTTGAAATTTGAATTTCAAAATGGATATTCAAGAGTAATCTTTATTAATTGTGAAATTCAAAATTCAAATGATGTTCAAGATTAATCTTTATTAATCTTGAAAATGAAAATCTAAAATTGAAAACATGAAATCCGAATTTTGCAATTCGAACTTGGATTAATCTGATTTGATCAAATCATATCCATATAAATAATCCGAGTAATGAGCCAACAATTTAATTTATCTTTGTAAATTAAATCTGAATATCAATGTTAGTTATTTAATTTATCAAATAAATTAAATATTGAAACTAATATATAATATTGTTGACATTTCAAATTTATATATATCTATATATATAAACTTCGAATAAACCCTAGAATTGAAACTCATATTGGACTATTCTTGCATGCAACATTTAGGCCCATATGATGTTGGTAGTGGGCTAAACTCAGTACTAGCCTAAAAGTTGAAAGTGGCCTCTAGCAAGACGTTACAACTACCCAAATCACATAGGGATTGTTAACACGACAAAACCTTTCATGGAACCACATCATAACTCTTTTGTCACACGATATTTCAGTCAAGGATGAGGCATGGATGGCATCATCCTCATATTATTGACCATTACTTTCTTGACCCATGAGTAGTCTGATATCAAAAATGGAAACTACTTTTCATTATAGTATGGCCATACATTTCTCAAACTCACTCGTCGAAGGGCCCAATAATATCTCTCAACTAATACGAGGGACAAATCCCATCTCAATCATTCACATTCCTATACATGAAATATCCCTAAGCCCAATTATAGCCTTTCATCACCTGGTCAAAGGTGACTTTTGATTAGGTCAAAGCTCAGTAAATTTCATGTAAGAATCCATTATGATCTCAAGTCAAAGGCATTGTGACGTGATTTTGAGATAACCTAATAACTTAATCCATGTAGCTTTTCATAGTGGGTTGGTCTAGCACCTTATACTCTTATGAGTGCCTTGGATTTTGACTTATATCTCTATATCTTATTAAAGCCATACTGGTCTTACTTTATTTTTGCTCCCACATATATAACCTACCAGGGACATTTAGGACAACCTTCATATTTTGCCCATGTTAGGATGGCTGTCACCCAAGAGGGGTGAATTGGGTGTCATAAAAATTTTCGTTAAATTAAAGAGTAAATAAAAACCAAGTTATTGAGAGAAAGAGCAAAGTAGAGAAGATAAACATGGTGATTTATCTTGGTTTGGTCCTCCTGACCTACATCCAATCCTCATAACTCCTCTGAGATTTTCCAATCTACTAACAATCGTAACAACAGGCTTCTCAAGCCTTTACAATGGGAATTGTACTCCCCCTCATGAACTGCACTATACCATCATAACATTAGGCTTCTCAAGCCTTAATTTTTTGGTCAATCGTCTGATTTCTGGTTTGGCCCTTTTTATCTAATAACCATACTGCCCGTGGTCTTTATACTTAATAACATTTATGTCCCTGGCTTACATTCTTAGAAATCTCAAAGCCTTAGGACTAAATTGACCAGAGTCTCTGAAGTCCACTGACATCTCCTTTTTCTGTACTTTTTATTTCTGGGCCTTGTCTTATCTTATAGCTATCAATTTGGCCTCTATGTCAGTTTACAGAAAAGGGTGGATCTTATAGTTCTCATGGTATGGCTTCAGCAAATGTCCATTGACTTTCATAATAGCTCCAGTTTGCTCTTCTTTAAGCTCCACCATACCAAAATTGTGCACTTTCATTACCAGAAAGGGTCCTCCATCGGTCACTAAACTTTCGCATTTTGAAACTGAAACGGGCCTTGAAGAGCAGCACTTGATCACCCACATTTAAATCCTTCCTAAAGATGCCCTTATCATGCATAAGCTTGGCCTTTTCCTTATACATTCTGGAATTTTCATAAGCTTCCAATCTCAATTCTTCCATTTCTTGTAACTGCAGCTTCCTTTTACTCCTAAGGGCTTCTATATCCATGTTGCATTGTTTTACTGCCCAATATGCTTTGTGTTCCAACTCAAACGAAAGATGACATGATTTCTCGAATATCAACCGGTATGGTGACATACCAATTGGTGACTTGTATGCAGTCCTATAAGCCCATAATGCTTCTTCTAAGAGCAAGCTCCAAACCTTCTTTGAGGGTTTAAGGATTTTCTCTAGGATGCGCTTTACCTCTCTATTGGAGACCTTAGCTTGGCCATTGTGTTTATGGATGGTAAGCAGTGGAGATTTTATGAGTAACACCAAATTTTGAGAACAACTTATTCATAACTCTATTGAAAAAATGGGTGCCTCTCTATCACTTACTATGGCCTTAGGAATACCAAACCTACATAAATAATTGGATTTGATGAATTTTAGTACTGCTTGAGCATCATCTTCTCTAGTAGGACAACCTCAATCAATTTGGAAACATAATCTACGTCTAAAAGTATGTGTACAAAACCAAAGGACGAGGGAAAAGGGCCCATAAAATCAATACTCCAAACATAAAAAATCTCACAGAACAGCAAGGGTTGTTGAAGCATTTCATGACGTTTACCTAGCCCCAAAATCGTTGACATCTATTGCAAGAGTGACAAAATAAATATGAGTCCTTAAACAACGAGGGCCAGTAAAATCCTGAGTATAAGATTTTTTCTGGATGTTCTCCGAGCACTAAAGTTCCCTCCACAAACAATGGAATGGCATGTTGAGATAATAGGGTCAAACTCATCATCAGACATGCATCTTCTGATAACTTGATCACTACACATTCACTATAAGTGAGGAACATCCCATATATAATGTCGAGATTCGCTTTAAGTTTTTGTGCCTGATGGGAAGTCATGGAAGGTGGGGTGAATCCAATAACTAGATAATTTACCATATGAGTGTACCATGGTTCCATTACAATTAAAGTGCATAAGAGTGAATTAGGAAATGAATCACAAGTTAAATCAAAAGGATCTACTCCCCTGGTATCATCGGGTAGTCGGCTCAGATGATCCACTACTTGATTCATGACTCTTGGTCTATTCTTGATTTCTACATCAAACTCTTGATGGAGCAGATGTAACACCTCCTATTTTCCCCCTATATGTTCATATGAGATCACTTTTGAACCACTCTTAGGCCTTAAATATCAAAATTTTCACCAATTGGTCAATTCTAGTTTTTCCAGTTTTTACCTTAAACTTTGGAAAATCATATCTCTCAAAATACACATCCAAATTTCGCAAACTTTATATCATTTTAAAGCTTAGGATGTAACTGGAAAGTTTCAGCACATTTGGAACTCGTTTGCTATTTTTCCTTGCCAAGTGAAACAGATTCATTTTTCAGGGCCTTTGGAACCCTTTAACTTTGAAAACACTTTTTGTTAAAAAAAACCAAAACCTCTTTTTGGTTGCTTAAATCTCCTCTAACATGCATGATTATTCCCTTCCCATTCCTTGTTAGTTTTAGTCCATTTTCATGCATGCATAATCACACATCCACATGATACTTTATGTA
>JANTPZ010015125.1:0-11076 GCA_025593235.1 Vachellia pachyceras | reverse complement strand
ACCGAATAGCTAAGAATGCTGCAACAAACCCTTTATAGTGGTGAGAAAAGGGTTTTTGCTTGGCTACTATTAAGAGTCAAACCCCAAATTTAATTTATATTTTTTTAAACATGAGATTTCGAATGTGGAAAAATGAGGAGAGATTTAAGGATAAGATGAGAGAGAAGAGAAGGCAAGAGAGTGTATTTGGCAATAAGGTTCACACAAATTTTCTGGACCTTATGATGATGGCCAAATATAGGCTCTTGCATTAGCAGTAGTTATATATATATATATATATATATATATATGTTTTGCAACGTGTATGTATTTATTATGGATCCATTCATGCTATATATATATATTCAGATGTTGACCTAGCCCTCTCCTCCTATAAAGTAGAAGTGATGAAAATATGAGAAATATGTATTATCGTATATGTTTCCTCAAGTAATAAAGTAATTAATTTATGAAGAGAAAAAAAAGGAATAATGAAATGTTGAGGAAAGAGAATATTTTTAGATATACGATATATGTATCTATAGATTATCTCATGAATATTTAAAGAGAAAAGGGAAATTTACATTCTCGAATTAATGAACAAAATGTCCCAAAGATTCACAAAATTACCAAAAAGTCCCAGAAGTAGCTGCTGAGGTTATTAATGAAGGTTGGTAAGGTTGTTAATGACAACCTCAGCAGTTACTCCTAGGATCTTATAGTAATTTTATGAATATTTAAGATATTTATTCATTAATTCTCTTATTTAGAACCTGATTACAAATTTTTCAAAGAGAAAATACGTTTCCGCAAGTAATAAAGTAATTAGTTAATATTGTGAAAAAAAAGTGAATGATAAAATATTTGAGGAAAGAGAATTTTAAATCTGTATCTATAAATTTTAGATTACCTGGATATTTATTTATAAATAAAAGGGTTAAGTGCAATTTTCATAATATGTCATGAGTATCTTACACCATAAAATTTGAGAATGTATAAAAGTATACGTAACGTTATAAAAATTGTGTAAAAAAACATACGGTTAGCCTCATCAAACGGTCCATTACTTTCCCCATAAAATCAGTTTTCTATCTTCTTCATTCCTTCCTCTTCCTCTCTCAAGATTACGTTTCTTCACATGCAAAGAGCACCAAATTAATGGAACAGAGTATCCTATGCAAATAAACTGTCCACCAGTGTTACAAACAAATGCACCAAGCCGGTGGTCACCACCAAGGTTTCCGACGTTCTCCAAAGTGGTACGGATATCTGTCTCCGATTCTGACGCCACTGCCCTTTTCACCTTTTCCCTGGCCAAATCCTCTCCGCCCCCATATATATATATATATATAATAAATTGGTGTATTATATTGCAAGCCCACAACAACATGAACCAGAGATTAAGATCTCCATGAATGAAAATCTTCAATCTTCTAACTAGCCATCCTTGTTTCTGATGCTCTGTTTTTGTTTGTGAGAGAGAGAGAGAGAGAGAGCATTGGAAAAAAGACAGAGTATAGAGGGAGATAGAAAAGAGAAAGAAAACTGTTATCGGGTTGGTTTAGTTTCAAGGTTTTGAAACCTTTCTCTTTCATACTCTCTTTTTACTACTCTTTCTTACTTTCCTCTTTCTTACTTTTTCTCTCTTTCTCTTTCTTACTTTCCTCTTTCATACCCACTTTTTCTTACTTTTCTACCTCGAAATCTGTAAAAGCTATAACTTCCCAAACATAAATCACATTTCAAAACCTAGATTTTACCTCGGAATCTGTGAAACCTAGGTTTCAAACCTAACATCCAAACCAGCCCATAGCTGGGAGGGAGAGAGAACTGATTTCATGGGTTCATCGATGAAAAGTAACGTACCGTTTAGTTAGGTTAACGGTGATGTTTTTTCCACCACTTTTACAGCATTAGGTGTAATTTTACACATTTTCAAATTTTATAATATCAAACGTTCCTAACACAATTTAATTGTTAGAGTTGCATATTTACCCTAGATAAAATCGATCATCATATTACATAGAAACATCTCTATTTAAAAATTTTACTAATAAAAAAAGAACTTAAATTCAGGTACGTTTGTACTTTTTGTGAATAAAAATAGGGACTTTTAACTGATTTTTCTATATTTTTGTATTTATATTTATAATATGAATTAAATTAAAAATCCCTTTTAAAAACTAATCCTTTGTATTTTAATTTTAAATGTCTATGAATATTGATCATTGTTTATTGTTTACATAATTATATGGTGTGATCGCCCATCAGCCACATGACAATTTCATTAGAAATTTTTTAGTGGCTGAGAGTTGAGACTTTTTAAAATTTATCAAGACTTTTTCAAATAATAATACACGAAAGCTGAAGACATATGCTGAAAACTGTTGAAGTTATTTTCAATGTGAATAAATTGATAAAATTTATATATCAAATGGGCAAGGTATTTTTTTTTTAACACAGAGGCAAGCCTAGACTTGATAAAGAAAAGAAGAGCTTAGCTCAGATAAAGGATTGGGCCCTCACAAAAGATTGATCCCTCAAGAGGTGCTCCCTGCAACATGGTGGTGCCTGTGGGAGGAGGTGTATGTGGGGCTTCCTAAATGAGTTTCTTTTGCTAGCATGTCGGCACACGTTCGGCTTTCCCTAGACGCATAGTGTACCTCGACCTTCCAGTCTCCATAAATGAGGTGTCGAGTTGCTTCAATCTCTTGATGGTACTGATGGATGGGACCTCAATCCATGAGCAAAGAGTTGATTGCTTCTTGAGAATATGAGAATATTTGAATGTTCTTTAGCTGCAATGATCGGCAGACTTCCAACTCTGTTTGAATTGTCACAATTTCTGCTGCAGTTATTGTGACGTCGCCCAACGCCCATTGGAAGCCCATTCGCCACCGACCCTGGTCATCCCTAATGAGTCCAGCGCATGCAGCTTGGACAGGCGCTCGAACAGAGGCATCAACATCCACTCTTAGTACTCCATCCGGCGGCGGGTTCCAGTGTGTGTTCGTGATAGAGGTATCTCTGAAAATCCTGTGCATAAGTCTTCCCCCAGCAACATCTTCTATAATATGGAACATGCACTGTTGGAAGATCTCCTTTGTGAACGCTGTGGTGGTGTCGAACACTTGCATACACCTGGTATTCTACGGGACCCAACATACATGCGTAAATATCTTCAACCAAGGCCATCGCCTAAAAATGGGCAAGGTATTTGAATAGATATATTGGGCTTGTTTGGCTTCTCGTTTCCAGAAGCCAAACGCACGTTCAACAGTGTTTTTCTGTAAAACGAGATAATTTCTTCCACATATGTACCTCGACTTAAGTAAAAGTACTTCTCTACTGCATTCCCAAACGGGTACATTCTTGCGAAAAATTTGTGCGTTTCACTGTATAATCTATATAAAAATGAACAATAACTTGTATGCATATTTTCACACACAAAATAATAAATACAATGCATGCATGCATGTACACTTGCTAGAAATGAGGATTATTTAATAGTTGGCAAAAAAATGAGAAATGTCAAGATACTTTGCTTATTTTGTTAAAAATAAAAAATGTTGAATTGATACATTGGTGACGTGATGGATTGCCCAGCCATGATTATAAAAATTCTTTTAGTAATTTAAAATATGGATAAATTTGATTGATTTCTATGTAGTTTACCATTGATCCTTTTTTAACCTTTCATTTAAGGGAGAAAAATTTAGACTACACCCATCTATAATAGTTCACGTTTAGAATTAAGAATATATAAAAATGAATGAATGTAAATATATTTGACCAAATTTTTCTATTTTTCTTTCTGATATTGATTTAATATTATATCTGAATTAGCCTTAATCACAGATTAATTAAAACAAATATTAATCATTTTGGCACGAGAATAACAAGACTTCTAGTTTGGCACCAAGGTTGAGCCAAATTGGGACAATGATATATAAAATTCTAGTTTGCCTAACTGTGTGAACAGGTTACTGTATTCTCTCTTTGTCTGCTCATTTCCTTCACGTCACTTCTATATATATATATATATGCTTTTACACATTAATTGGTATTTAATTTAAAAAATATGAATTGTGATGAGTTTCGTGTGAAAGCATATAAATTAATTGTAATTATATATTTTTGTATATCAACTGTGGTTTTAGTTGAACTAAATTGTAAAATCAGACGCTTACGGTTTATATTCTCTTTTCAAACCCAGATCTAGGAATATTGTTTAAACATTTAAGGTTATTTGAATATTGTTAGTGGCAAAATCTAGGAAGTATTTTTTTTTTGTAATTTTTTTATTTTGATATTGAACTTTCAATAAACTTTATATTATATTGAAATGGTTACTTGAAAAACTTTTTTCTAAATATTTATTTCTAGTATTGTTTTTTTGTATTTAGTCTTTTTGAATTAGTCAACTTAATGATAAGATGTTTCTTTTAACTAATTGTTAATGATTTCTTGCTTTTAACGAAGGCTTTGAATATATATATATAGGTTAAAATATACTTTTAATCCTTTATGTTTGTGTCAGGTTTCATTTTAGTCCTTTAAGTTTAAAAAGTGCATTTTTAGTCTCTCAAACTTAACGTTGTTAGTTCCTTTTAACGGAAATCGCTGACTCATCAAACTTAACGCTGTTATTTTAAATCTTTTTTTATTTTACACAATTTAAAATATCAAATTTATTATATTATTAAATTAAAATTAAAATGTGAGTATATTTTGTTAACGTTTTATTGCACACTCATCAACTAAATTTGATGAGTCAGCAATTTCCGTTAAAAGAAGCTAACGGTATTAAATTTGAGGGACTAAAAGTACACTTTTTAAATTTAAAGGACTAAAATGAAACTTGACGCAAACATAAAAGACTAATAGTATACTTTAGCCTTATATATATTCAAATTGATACCAAACCCATGAATAAAATTATATGCCTACAATCACCAAGCGCTTGGATCAGCCAGGGGTGAGTTTCTTCTTGTTTTTTTAACAACTATGTGATACATGCATAAGGCAAAGGTGCAATTGTATTTCAGAAGCCTTTACGAAGAAACAATGCTACCTCAAAATATTTTTAGTTCATTGTTGCGTCTTAAAGTTTTTAAATCATACTAATGCTATTTGAGTGAAAAAAATTTAGACAAATTTACACCTTTAGTTCAAAATAAAAATAATGCGAATGACATATATAAATCTGACAACTACCATATTTGATCAATTAATGATTAAATTTATCTTGAATAATTTTTGAGGTGAAGTTGTTGCGATTCGAAACTTTCATGAAAATGTTGAACAAAAAAAATTCCAAGACAATGCAACATTGCTCCTACATAATAACTTTTTGTGAGCAAAATTGGACCTTACCCTATATGATAATATCATGTTAAGTTTCCGCATATATATATTACCCCTAATTATTATGTCTTATTTAATCCATAAAGATCAAATCTTTAACTTTATATTGCTAAAATCGAAATATTACTTCTGAACTTTAATTTGGATATTTTGCCTATCACATCCCTATCATGCAGAAGTTAAGAATTTTCGGTTATATATAATATGATTTTTATTATACCACTAAGAATGTTTTTATATATTCATATGGGTAAAGTATAATTTTAGAATATGGTTCATTGCTTTAATAACTATCAATAATAATTCATTTATATAATTACTTCAAGTAATTGAATTTTCAAATCCTTAAAACTATTAATGCTTACAAGATATATATATATATATGAGTCTAGAAATGCCATGATTTCTCTATATATATATATATATATATATTCTTTTGGGCAGGTTTCGTGTTGGATCATCTTAATTCAATTACAATTCGATGATGCAGTTCATGTCATTTTCTTTGAAAATATTTTTCCTAATATCTTCAACATTTAGTATAAAAGCATAATGACATCTATACGTAAACGTCAACAGACATGTTACATTACACGAGGGAAAGAATTTGTGTATCTAACGTCAATGCTTACTAGTTTGTTGGATGTCTCTTTTTCCTTTTTGTATAAGTTTATTATGATTATTTGAGATCTAATACTACTACCAAATTTTAATGGTATATTGGTAAACTCAATTAAAGATAACTCTCCACCATGTCATTTTTATATCCACGAGAGTCAACCATTAACTTAAAATCTTGTTCAAAAATATTGAATCCTTCGCTTAACTCAATGGTTATTGACATATAATAGGAACTCTGGTTATCAGTATAAGAATGATTAATCAACTTTGGTAAATTAAAAAAAATAAGATGAATTTGCAAATTATAATAATTGTAATCTAATCCCTTTTTTATGGTAAGAGATACGTAGGCACTAACTACGGACCCGAACCTATGTTACTAAGAACATTTTGAAGATCCATCAACAAGAAACATTTCACATCCTCTTAGCAGTATCTATTATCAGTAGGTCGACCGGCATTTGCCAAGCTTTTTTTTTTTTTGCCAAAGTATTTGCAACCATATTAAACTTTCGATCAAATTGTACCAATTCAACTTCTCAATCACGGCTGAGTAACACATGTATCTCAACAAAGACACTATAATCTAGATGGTCTAACAAAGTTGGAGATTAGATAAGGTGAAGAACTTCACCACAATCACTCTCTAAGATTATCCATCTAATTAAATCCTTCATCACATGCAAGTTTAAGGCCCGATAGGACACCTTACACTTATCACAAATCCCATCATTATTATATATTAGTTTATAAGTTTATTGTATAAATTAATTTACAAAGAAATGATAAATATATATTTAAGTTTAATATCTAACTAACTTTTATATTACAAACAAAAGGAATACTCTTCCATTAAAAAAGGACAGAAGTAACACTCCTATTGGTAGTTAATAAATTATATAAAATATTGAATCACTAAGTAATTTTTATATTAAAGATCGAAAAGAGTATTCAAGAACAACAACAATTAAAATAATAATACCATGTTATCTTTTTGCTAAAATTTAGTTGAAAAATTGGGAAGATTATTATGAATTAGCAAGTACATGTGATCCGGTTTCGGTATATAAAGAGTAATATTAGGTGATTAATGTATATATGTACCTAATTCTTATATGATTCTAGAAGCTTGGCAAAACCAAAAAAAAAAGTGAATTTTTTACAAAACCATTACGTGTGAGAATTGAAAATTGAAATAACATACAGAAGCTGGTGGCACATGAACTATTCAATATCTTTTCATCAAACTGATAAGAAAGGTTTATAAATTTTATTTTCTAGAAGAAGAAAACTGCTGAAAATGACTAAAAGCTATAAAACATACGTAGCTAGGAACACACACACACAAACACAAGCGATGTGATTAGAAAACGATGACAACAATTAAAATAGGAATTTAATTGAGGAGTACTTAATTTAAATTAAAGTATTCCCCATTTGTACCTAACTTAGGCAAGTGATGAATATATCTTAAATAATAATAATTAAAAAAAAACTTCTTTCATTGAAATAAAACCACCCCTTAATCCCTTATTCCCTTTCAACTAATGAGGGTTATCTAATCTTGGGTTAAAAATATTAATGCACATTATATTTACTAAGAATTTAAATCCGTCTGATGTGAATAAAAAATTTATGTTAAGAAAATATGCTTTTTTATTGATGTCTCACCTAACTTAATTTTAATTTAATTGATGAAATAAGTAGTATTAAATATTAAATAATTCTTTGATAAAAATTCAGTAAGCACTTAACGAATTGCAAAGTCAACTCTCACTATTCGGACGCCCAAACCCACTTTGGCTAAACGGACTAATAGTAGCTATCCTTTTTTTTTGGCCCAAATAGACTAACTGTTTTCCATATTAAATAAAAAATATTTTTAAATTATCTCTGGCCATGAGAATCTACTACCGATTCTAAATATAATAAAAGGGAGATTTAGTATCAGGTTTCAAATAAGTAAAATATTTATGGAATGGTCCCATGGAGAAAAATATTTAATGAGAGGTCCCATTGATAATATAAGGTGTTGTCAACATGGCACATGGTGTTGTCAATACAAGAACCTCATGTTGTCAATGGGATCTCTCATTCAATATTTTTCTCCATTGAATCATTCCTTAAATATTTTACTTATTTGGGACCTGAGGCTAAATCTCCCAATATAAAATTCAGTTTATAATGTTAGTAATATCTTGTAATCATTTTACTTTTTTCCTTATAAAATCGAATCACTTGCTTATAAAGTAATAAATATTTTTTACCAGAAAATAGTAAATATAATTTCAAACAAGAGCAGCATCTTGTGTAGTTTCATAAAGTTAGGGTGATCAAATTTTTTTAAAAATAGTGACAATAATATATTTAAAATATCCTCCATTCAACTTAAAATCATCATCTTCTTCCCTTGAAATTATTATTTTTCCCCAAATTATGCATTTAGTTCAAATTTCATTTGGAAACATGACAACAGTATTTTTTTAACAATATCCAGAAAACTAGAGATATAATAATAGTGTGAGTCTAAATTAAGATTTATATATTTGGACTAAATTTACTAAAGATTTTTCCTTAATTCTTTTTTTGGTTGTTGGGGCCCACAAATATGAGGAATTCAAACTAGAGAAAAGAAAAGAAAAATTGACTAAAGAGATTAAGAATATATGCGTTGTGGCTCCTCTACCCCACAAATTAATAATCAACCAAAGCAACAAAAAGTTATATTACCCTCAATCCAATCTCAAGTAATATCCAAATTTGGATTCCCTTTTTTATGTGTACTTTCAACTAAAAGCAACTTTTGAATTCCTTTTTATTTTCTGTGACCCTAGAATTTTGCTTTACAATTAATTTGTCTCCCCTCATTTCTTTTTTATTTCAAACTTGACATTATCTACCTAATACCCTACACTTTAACTTTCTTTAATCATAGAGATTTTTCTTTACCTTTTTAAATTGTCAATTTAGTTTCTTTTTGAATCAATTTGATAGGTAAATTTTTTAAATTAAATAATCCAATGCTTCAACTACTCTCATGCTTTCAAGTTCCAACCCTATTAAAAGTATCTTAATTTCGAAAATTAAATCAAATGATAAATTTCTAGACATTACCAAAAAAAATGCATCTTTGAGTATCTTTTACCATAATTAAATGTTTAAATACTTTTTTTTGGGTCGAACACATTTTTTGAAATTGTTTAAAAAGCAAAGTTAGTGCAAAATCTGATCTGGGTATATCCTAATGATGCTCAACAAATTTAATCACCATAATAATAATAATAATAATAATATATTATTATTATTATTATTATTATTATTATTATTATTGTTTTATTACAACAGCTACTACTTTTTTAATTAGTGTGGGCCCTGTGGGATTACATATCCTCCAACCCATATAGCCGTTACTCAGCTTGAGCAAGACCCTATCTCTTGCTTTGAATTTTTCGATTGTTTTGAAGGAATCCTTTCAAATTAATTCAATTCGACCGTTGGTTCTTCATCGACAAAACACGCTCTCCTACAATTCTATTCTCTGCGTCTCCAATCACAACTTCGGTACAGATCGACAAAGTACCACCAGGACAATGGCTGACGATTACGGTTTCACGCCAGAGGAAATGGCCGTCAATGAGAACCTTGGATACCCAAAAGCCTACGCGAAGCTCTGCCATGATTGGCGTTTCAGTCCCTACAGCCATGGCCCTCCTTTCATATTCACACCATACGCTCTGGAGGAAGACGAGGTAAGACAATTGAGTTCATTTGTCAATCAGCGTCAAAGATATATACATATAAGTTTATATATATTCTGTATGATTGTTATGTGATTTTGCTCTTTGATATAATAACTAGGCTGCGAGGGCGAGCGATTTAGATATGATGTTCCCAATAATTGATCCGAAAGCAAAGCCAACTGCAAAGCCTAAGATTTTTGTCCGTCTCTTGTGGAAGCAGCTCAGCCATTTAGGGTAAGATCTTTAACTTAATTTACGCCTGAGAGTGAAAGGGTCTTTAGGGTTTCAATTGGGTGACTCTGGAGGTTTTTGAATCTGTGAAATCTCAGGAATGCCGGGTTTGATCCTGCTGTGATTCGAGTAGATCCTTATGGCAATGTCCTGTATTATCATGCTGATTCAGCTTCTCCTCTTGCTTGGGAAATCGATCACTGGTTTCCATGTTCAAGTAATCTCTCCCTCTCTCTCTCTCTCTGCGCTCTGAGGATGTGTAAAAGGTGTAATAGCTTAATTTTTGCTTTGCTGGGTCAAACGAATATGCAGGAGGAGGATTGACTGTTCTGAGCAATCTGAGGATATTGCAACGGCAAGCCTGCAAGAAAAAGAAGAATAAGCTGGAATTCTTAGTTCCGTGGTGGGATTTCCAATTGGGTCTCTCTGTAAATCAATTCCTCTCCATTTTTGCTTCTTCAAAGTCAGACTTCAGGTTAGTACTCCATTCTTTTTTTTAATTATCCACCTCTATTATAACATGCTTAAGCAAGATTCATATAGTGTTAAGATTTTTAATCTATTCCTTGTCGTTAAGCTTTGAATAGTCAAGTCATTAATTCTTCATGCTTCAATTCATTGGTTTGCTACTAAATTTTATTAACATGGTCACATGCCAATTTTGGCATTCCAAGCATTATTCATGCCAATAAAATAGATAGAATTAGATGACTGAGTGCTGGTGTATGTGATTTGAGTTTTGATAATATGAAATGTGCCACGAAAGATGGATGATTAACCAAGTCAATACAACTTGATGACACTACAAAACTTTAGTCATGACAAGGATCATAGGACATAATAATTTTAGACTCTAAACAAATTGTAAACTATAAAACTAGAATGAAACTGTAATATAATAACCAACAACAAAAAAATCAATCTTCTAGTCTAGTTATTAATAAGGTCAGGACATTAAATGGAGGTAGGTAACAAAATTTGTATTTGCAAATTACCACAGGCACAGGGCTTTCTCATATTTATTCTCTGATGGAGAAAATGAAGAACTGAATGCTTCTCAAATAGTGGATTCTCATTCTTTTCCGCAGCATTTCATTGGATTGAAAGAAGAAATTGGGCTTGCTCCAGCTGCTATCGT
>JANTPZ010015118.1:0-10254 GCA_025593235.1 Vachellia pachyceras | reverse complement strand
TAAATAAATATAAATCAACCTATAAGGGTAAAATTGTAAATTGGTCATTAACTTCCCTCCCTTCCCCTCCTGAACCAAACAAAAGATCATTAAAAAGCTTCCCTTCCTTCCCCCTCTAACTAAATCAAACAAGGTAATCTTATACCCTTCCATCCCCTTCCATTGCCTCCTATCCACTCCCTTCCTTTCCCCTCCATCAAACCAAACATAGCCTAAAGGAAAAATCCATCAAGTCAGAAATTGAGTCACCGGAAAAGTTGGCACCCAAACATCATTTAAAGGTTAGAAAATCATTATTTTCCATTTCCTTCCCATATTTTCTCTCAACCAAATGGTCCGCAGGATAGAACCCCCTACCCGATGCCTGACCCGAGAATGTTCAACTGTTTTTTTTCTTTAGAAATTATTTTTACTGGCCTTGTGCTAGCATGGGCACCCAGACACCATGCACAAACTTATTAATTACTATAATTGTGAGAATTCCTACTAAGAGAGACAAAATAACCATACATGGATGGAGGGTTTGGTTTGCCATTGGGTTGAATGGTTGATGATGTGAAGTCAGCTTTAATTCCCCTACCTAACTACATGCTAGTGGCCTAGGGAGCACAACTGCTACAGCATGGGAGAATGAAGAGTAATTATTTCAGGTAGAGCATGTCATAGCAACCCAAAAAAAATGAAAAAACAAAAAAAAATAAAAATTGTTCTTCACAGGAAAATCTAAATGTAAAAATACTAAAGTTTTTTTATTTTTTTTTTAAACAAATTGTTTAGAAAACAACCAATGCCACAGCTTCTGATGCTGCAAAGGAATTAGTGGCAAATTTCTTCTTCTTCTAGTTATTTTCTTCTAACCATAAAAAATAATCTTAGATTAGTTTTATTATAAACGAATAATAAATAAAATACGAAGATCATTAATTTGTAGGAGTATGGTAAGAAGAACCAAACCAAGTCTGCTTAAAATGAGCGCTTAACCAACTCTTAACACCCATCAATGAATGGTATGCGATTTTGGTTGGGCACCTCGAACCTAACGAAGAAGGCATCTATACCTACAAGGCCACATTTTGCTTCTTCGATTATAATCTAATTTTTTTACAATCGCTTCTTTCACTTTCTTCTTTGGAGCATCCGAAGACTTTTTTCGCGTTAAATCGGCCTCGTCGCCATTGGGTTTTCCCGCCTTTCTTCTTACCTATGGACTCTGTAAACTCTGTGCATTACGTTAATATAATCTGAAGGTTTATTCTTCTGCATCTAATTCTTTCCTTTTAATCGGCTTCTTCCTTGGTTTTGAGTATTGGTGTAAATGGCCAATGCATCTGGGTTCTTTACCCCATCTGCCCCTAATGGATTTGGGCTTCAGCCTGCGATAGGCTTTAATCGATTTGGGGGTTTCTCTTTACAACGAATCTCCAATAAAGTAATTTGCCTTAGTGCCGTAGAAGGCGCTGAGAAGCATGCTTCAACTGCTTGGAAGCCTTCTGAAGCTAGGATACCCGGGTGAGTTTATTCTCAATCCTTTCTGCAAACGAATGGTTTAGCTCTGCTTAACATAATCTTCGCAAGTCAGCTTGTCATTTTTTTTTGGGTTGGTAATTCGCTTGCGGTAGTTATGATACCGTAATTAGAGTCTTTCTATCAAGGGATTGGAGGCTAACTATTGATGTCTAGACACAGGGTTTCCAGTTTTGTTGAACTTGGACCGTTGAAATCTAAATTGCATCGTTCTTTTACTTCCATGAACATGTGTGAGAGCAACCATTTTCGGTTTCCAAACTGAAGAAAAGGGTTATGCAAAGAGTAGCGAGAGGGTCAGATTAACCGAGTTCTACGAAATTAGAAACATTTTGGGAACTGAAGAACAAACTTCTGGGAGTTATCAGTGAGAAATGCTATGGTTGACTACTAGCTTCGGATGAAGGTTCAAAGTCGTAGGGGAAAAAAACGAAACGTAGTATAAAAAAACAAAAGGGCATGACCTGCAATTTTTCTTACACCAGTTGGTTGTCCATATCTGTTCATTAACTTGTTTTAAATGAGATTTCTGGTTAGAAAAGCAAATTGGCTATAAGAATCTGCCTTTACCAAGTGGGGTAAATTGATCTTAAATACAACGGTACTCTTGTATGCATTACCTTGATCTATGTATGCTTGAGATGTGTGACGCTGGAATACAAGTTTTAGTTTCCGAAAACACATTCCTAAAGAATTCTTTTATCTTTCTTTGCTTTCTTTTCAGAAATTATTTCAAATTTAGCATTTAGAGATGGAGAACGTAAACCATTTTTAGGATTTTTTATTATTTATGATCTTAAAGTCGTGTTATATGGGTAAAATTGCACCAAGTCTTAGAATATCTAGAAAAGAAGAAATGAATAGAAGCATGAAATTTTTGCTCCTTATTGTTAATTTTTCAATACATTTGACTGAAGAACTTTTGACAAACAGATGCATAACCATAGCTAACTATAGCTTATTTCCTCTAATTGTGCGTCTGCATTTTATCACTTGACTATAGATTTCTTTGCTCTGATGGTATTTTGGACTCCTCAAACATTTGTAGAGAGCCACTGCCTTGTCTCTTGTCACAACATGGAAGAATTTACTGAGCGGGAACATATTATGCTCATCTTATAATGAACTGAGATTGTGCCTCATTTTTCTTGTTGTACATGCGTACATTAGCCAGTCGGAACAGTCATATGTTTATGTTATTTGGGATGACAATCAGACTTCTCTAGTTTGTATTTTGTCTATTTATAGAATTAATGTCTTTCTAGGCTTGTCAGTAAAGGCTGCAAGTTAGTTGGATGTGGTTCTGCTGTGCCAGCTCTTCAAATTTCCAATGATGACCTTTCCAAAATAGTTGACACTTCTGATGAATGGATAACAACTCGCACTGGAATTCGTAATCGGCGAGTTCTTTCAGGTTAGTATCTGGTATTATTCCATGGCAGTGTCATAGATTAGATAGCTAGAATGGTTAGGTCACATTGCTGTCATTTGGTTTTGGCTCTTCATGTTCAATTGGTTGGGGGGTATAGATATGGAAATGCATATCTCAAGTCTTGTCCTGCTGCAAGTCTTGGTTGTTTTTTGTTGATTTCTTTCTTTGTTTTTTTTTTTGGAGCTTTACCTGCTTTGTTGACCCAGTAATGTTACATGAGATGTTGCCAAGTCAAGACTCACTCAAAACCTTCTTTGAAGCTTCACTAAAATGAGATGGCCTGGGTATATGTTTGATTGATGTTTTGCTTGCAGGTGGAGAGAGCCTAACAACTTTATCCGTTGAAGCAGCTAGGAAAGCTCTTTTAATGGCAAAGGTTGATCCTGATGATGTTGACCTAGTTTTGATGTGCACCTCTACTCCAGAGGATCTTTTTGGGAATGCTCCTCAGGTATTGGTTGAGGATGTACTACTGAAATATCTGTGTGCATGTTAGTTGTCAAGCTTTCATGCATAGTGAGTACTGTTGAGAATCTGAATATATATAGACATTGAACAAGAAAGTTGAACTTGGCTTCTTACCCCAGGATTTCTTAATAAGCTAAAATCTCACTTCATGGACCTCAAGGAGCATAAAAGATTAGAATAAAGTTGTGGAGTGATTTTTGAATTTTTTCTATTTCTTAAAGATTTTTATGCTTTATTTGTTTCATAAATTTTTCATAATTTTAAATATTGATTTTCTTACATCTATTTCTATTAAAGATTATTATTCTTCAGTTTACGCACGAATTTGGAGAAAGATTTCTTGCATATATGTGAAAGATACATGGCAAAGCATTATATGCACTTATATGGTGGGGGTAATATTAGTTTGTTATGGATGACTTGTTCTGTAACCACATACTTTTATTGACTCATACTATCATTTGCTTTTCTTCAGTTAATTACCTTAAAGGCTCCCTTGTGGGGGTACTATTAACTTTAGCCAAGTCATGGGCCTCTCTAGCCAATATCAATCTTATAAATATCTAGCAAAGCTTGGTGTTTTTCTATGTTTGAGGTCATCCCTTGTTAGTTAGTGAATGCAACTAATATCACTCTGTCTTCCAATTAGAACCCCTTGCTCGTTGGCGATTTCAACTAATACTATTGTGTTTTCTGATTAGAATCTAGTCCAGTACTAAAGAGACTAGAGTAAAGAGAGAATAATATTATTGGAAAGGGTAAGAGATATACTTATGCTGTACTGTATTTACTATAAGGAAAAACTACACAGCATGAGAAACAAAAAATGTGGGGCTAAATTAAATGCAATTTAGCCCCTACTACTATTTTCACATGTTCAAAGAAGTACTCTGAAATACTTTAGCTTTCTAAAATGCTTCTTAGATGTCAATCACCATAATAGTTAGGAGAACCTTCTTATCTCTTCTACCATGTTGCTAAGAAAGTGACAAGATTTCGACTTAAATTGGCAATAAGCAGGATTTTATCATATCATTCAAGATTTCCCCACCAATAATTGTAGGTTACTTCTGTAACCACTTATAGTACTTGTAGCTTTAGATTAAGCTGCACTTTCCATTGTTTTTTTTTTGGAATACTTCCTTAGATTGATTTCTAAGAAAGCTTTTCTACCTGGACTAGATATTTTGGTGCCAGTTTTCTCCATTGGGAATTTCTTAGCTTTTAGATCAGATTTAAAAGATGGACAGATCCGGATGCTGATTGTAGTCTTTTCTAGTCAACATTGAAAAATAATCTTATTGTTTTCTAGACACATTTTACATAATTATTGGAATGTTGGAATGATTCTGGTATTGAGGACTCATTAGTACAAATGATTGAATCTTTTTTGCTTCGCAAAAAACATTCAAACTTTATCTGGATGTCTATGCTAAGGTACAGTGTTGTCATAATTTACTCTCTTGCATTTTGTTGTTCCTTTTCATGATCGTTATTGTGATTTTCAGATTCAAAGACAACTTGGCTGCCAGAAATCATTGGCTTATGACATTACTGCTGCATGTAGTGGATTTTTGCTGGGTTTAGTATCAGCTGCTGCTCACATCAGGGGTATGAATTAATTAGGTCTTGATAACCGCTAAGCCTGTGTTTGGGAGCACTTGAAATAAGTGCTTTTGTGCTTTGAGACAAAACTCTCACATTATCTTGTACAGTGTAAAAGCACTTAAACTAATCTGTACACGCAAAATCTGGTGAAACTTAAATACTTTTCTGTACGTGGGCACAGGGGCAGGATTTCAGAATGTTTTAGTAATTGGGGCTGATGGTCTTACAAGATTTGTTGACTGGACGGACAGAGGGAGCTGCATTCTTTTCGGGGATGCTGCTGGTGCAGTACTGGTACAGGTAATTTAATATCTTCCTGCATCATTTGGCATCAATAACAAATATCAGCTATCAATTTATACCGTGTTCCCGTTTTATAGGACACTGGGTTATTCTTTTCTCAGTATATTCACAGTCTTAGAATAGCTCCAAAGGCAAGGTTTTGAAATTCTTGTATAAACACTAGGATGAAAGTAAACTGCTATTCCAATCCTTGATCTGTTAGTTCAAAATTGTAAATAAAGAAGTACTAACTAAGTTCTGACTTCTAGGCGAAGTCTGTTTTTGTAACTGATAATTCTCTCTTATTGATAGAAGAAATTGAACTTTCTTTAGAAGGATATAAAGCAAACACTGACACTAAACTTGTACTGTTTTCCTCAAGTGGTAGAAGATATTTACAACATAGATTTTTTTGTCTCTGATCTGATGTGATGCCTACATTTCAGGCCTGCAACATTGAGGAAGATGGTCTATTCAGTTTTGATGTGAATAGTGATGGCTCTGGTCAAAGGTATGCACTTTTCATATTTATGAATGAAGAGTTCATCTCTGTAGAAGCGTACGCAATTAAGCACTTTACTCTTCATCCAGGCATTTGAATGCTTCTATCAAACAAACTGAAACGAATAATGCATTGGATTCAAATGGTTCTGTGTTAGCGTTTCCTCAGAAGCGGTCCTCCTATTCGTGCATTCAAATGAATGGCAAAGAAGTATTCCGGTTTGCTGTGCGATGTGTGCCACAGTCGATTGAGTCAGCCCTTGAAAAGGCTGGTCTCCCTACATCTAGCGTGGATTGGTTACTTCTCCATCAGGTACTGGAAAATGATCTTCAAAACAAACCCAGCATGCTAGGATGATCATTCAATAGCTAAAATCTATTGGTCGAGTCACTGTCGTGAAGTTCTGAGGTACCATGATTTTTTAAAATAGAGTAATGGACTACAATTAAATGCAGGGAATCCTTATGATGGGATTCTTTGTTGTATTTAGCTTCTCCTTTTTAGACGGACCAGCATCAGCAACAAAAGTTAACCTCCCTTTGGGAATTGAGGACAAAGATTAGATTCTTCCTAACTTGATTCACTTCATATGCTAGGGTCAGGTGTCAACCTAGGTTGTATGTAGCATTTTCGTTAGACTGCTCCCACTGTGCTATACCTTTGTGAGTTGAATTGGAAAATTCAGAATGACTTGCATCACTCTAAACTCACTCGGTTTCTAAATGCAGGCAAATCAGAGGATTATTGATGCGGTAGCGACAAGGTTAGAAATGCCGCCAGAGAGGGTGATATCAAATTTGGCAAATTACGGGAACACAAGTGCAGCTTCCATACCACTGGCTTTAGATGAAGCGGTTCGAAGTGGCAAGATTAAGGAAGGCCACACTATTGCTACCGCCGGCTTTGGTGCTGGTCTTACTTGGGGATCAGCCATTGTGCGATGGGGCTGAGCATAATGTTGACATAGGTGAAGGTGAGCTTATAGAAATTTCAGTTCTTGAAAACCCCACTGCTTTTTCCAGGAAAAAAGAATTTCTTTTTTGTAGAAACAAAGTTCTGGGATAACAGTAACATCAGGGAATCCCTCATGTCCTATTTATTTGTCCTGAGATACTGCTTCCTATTTGGTTGTGTCACTTCAATAAACCATTTTTTCCCCTTTTATCAATAAACTTTTAACATCATAGAGGTATCGTGTGGAGTGTGGAGAGAAACTTTCTGAGTACACTCCTAAGCCTAGGTTTGGTGATTCCTTAATTTTATGTTAGCACATTGAGAGTATCAGTCAGGAGAGAGGAAGGGGGGGGGGGAGTTGGGTTCTCTAACTTGTATATGCTCACCATGGTCATGTGGTGGAAGAGATTTGATTTGATTTGTTGATTTTACATAGCACATTGATATTTTAATGTTGAAGCTCAATCTAGCCTTGGCTTTTCTTTCTTTCACTGTCTAATTATGGAAAAGTTGTGGTGCTTATGGCAGTTCCTTTTCATTTGAACTATAGTTTTGGTTTTAACACCCAACTATCACGTGGGACCCTATGCTTTGTTTAGATGGAGAGAAAGGGAAGATAGAGGGATTATCCGGCTGTTTGTGTCTATTTTTAAAAACAGGAAAACAAAAAAAAATTGTGTTGCGTATTGTTTTTAAAAGTTTTTAAAAAAAACAGAAACTTTTTTTTTTTTGAAAACTTACAAGCAAAAGCTAGTTTTAGTTGTTTAGTTTTTTTAAGGAAAATTGAGAAACCATTTATTCTCCATTTGATGACTTTTTCTTAATTTAAATTTTAAGTTATTGAAAATTCACCCTCCAATCTGCCCATGGGAATCATTCGTACCTCCATGGATGGCTTTACTTTTCCTTCCGCCAACTAAAATAACAATACGTAAATATGAAGCAAACAAAACATTACCTTACATTGTAAACTATATTGAGATTCGATGGGAATGTGGCATTTTGATCACTGCCTTGCATTGCCTTACCTATCATCAAATCGAATGAAATGGGGAAAATGAATTCTGCCTGTCTTTATAGTTTTACTTATTTTTATTTGTTTTGAGATCAGAGTCCAAAAATATAGATGATCATGTGTTAACATAATTTTTATCTTTTAAATTTATCTTCATTTTGATTTTGGTACCTTAAGTTTAAAAATAATTTAGATTTTTATTAGATTATAATGACCTATATTTTAAATAAAATGAAATCCATTTAACCAAAATCAAAATGAGGTCACATTTGAGAGATCAAGATTGTATCAACCTTCATGAAATTTATGGAAGAATTGAAAGCTTGTTTCTAAGGATATTTTATGCATTATAAACATTGAAAAAACTAGTGGGAAAATAAATAAAGTGCGAGAAACATGTATACAAGCACACATTATAAAACTATAAATTTTAAAATAATAATAAGTATTATATAAAAAATTACATCTCAGTTATTTTTTTTCAATTATAAAACATTTAATAATTTTTTTAAGTTATGTTTCTGAAGACCAATAATACCATTTTTACTAAATTGAAGAGAACGCAGCCTCTCATGTTTTTTCCTCTAATTTTTATATAGGCATAAAATTATATCTAACAATTAAAATTATTTAAAGTCATCGCTTAAAATTAATTCTTCAGATGTTTTAATATTTAATCGTTACCATTTTTTTTATATGGCTATCTAAGTGGGTATGATTCGTACAATGTCAAAACCTAATCAGGGTGCCTGTCCCAAAAGTTTTTTTATAGAATCTTCCAAAAGCCTTTTCTATATATTATCATGGTCCAATTTCTTTTATTAGCACAGAAACTTTTAGTAGGGGGTTAGGTTCACTCACAAATCAGAGACAGGATTTTATCAGGTCACAGATCATGCAGTTGTCTATTGGCCACGCATGACCCATTCAGACCATCGGCATGCATAGGTCATTGGCTGGAACATGACATTAATCACATGAGAATTAGCTTCTAATTACATGCTACATTTTAGTATAAGATGCCCTCTCCAGCACCCCTGATAATGTACCTGTTTGGGAGAGCGTTTAGGCTCCCCAAACGCATGTTAAACTGTGTTTTTTTATAAATTAAGATAATGTTTTTCATATTTTTGTAAATTGTAAAAGCATTTCTTCACCGTTTTTTCAAGCGGGCTCAATGTCCAACCCTTTAACTACCCATTACAACTTTTAAAACCTTGGTTATTTGATAAGTGGCTTAAATTAAAGAAACCACCCAATACAACAAAATTTTGAGAACCTTCCCGAGTAAAAAATTTTCTTAGTGTCAAACATGAAAAACTTAGACATTTTTCATTTGTTAATTGTCGTTGACGAGTTATATGAATTTTCAGATATTACTTTTTCTTAACTAAGATCTTAGTGTGATTTTCCTTATAACTAGAAGGGAAATTCATGTGCCCAAGAAGCATAAAAATCACCATCAGGTTTTTTAAAATCGTGAAATTGAGTTGGATTTGATAGTTTATAGAGATTCAAACTCAATTTTTTGGTTCCTTAAGAACTGTACGTAATTCCCCTAAGAAGAAAGAAGCATTTACCTTACAAATAATTAAACATTATTATCAATTAATTAATTAATCTCATTGACAAGACACTGATAATCATTAGTTACGTGCTTTGATTACTGAAAAGCATTGACTTGCGGCTTCATTATTCTCAATCAATCACAGATACATATTGACATTCTTAATTAATTTTTCCCATGTGCTTACTCGTTTCCTTAATTAATCTATCCTTGTTTTCCCACCTGAATATACTATTTTCATATTTAATTAATCTGAATATATCCTAGTTGCCCCTCCTGAATTCAATTATTTTTTTTGTATTCAATTCATTTTTAGCATCTCTCACGTGGGACTACATCAGAAAACTATGTCAAACATAATAATTATTATTCACATGCATATTATATTAGTGATATTAAAAAAATGACTTCATTTATAAATATTATTATGTGGGTAAAAGTGTAAATTTAGTAATAATGTTTTTTAGTGAACATTAGCACAATTATGTTTTGTTAGATGTAAAAGTGGTCATAGTAAATTAAAAAGGTAGCCAATTTGTCACTGCTGTTACATCAGCTAAACGTCCGTCCATTTTCCCACAGAAACAGCCGTTACTTTAGGTTTGATGGGTCCCATTTGATGTCCACGTAATTTATATTCTCCAATGAAAATACTGCTTTCCACGGGTCCCACAGATTTTTACCCTATTCCCTCTTTGACCGAGGTCGCCTTCCCTGCCAACCATCTATCTCTGATCTTTTCATATCATCATCTTCTTCAGCTTCTTCCATTCTCAGAAACCATGGCTTCGCTTACTCTTCCTGTTTTTTTTAGAAATCTCAAAAGGATTACGAAGAGGGTAGAAGGAAAAGAAAAGTCAAATAAAAACATAAATAAAAGACACGTTCTTCAATTCCATCAT
>JANTPZ010015116.1:0-10684 GCA_025593235.1 Vachellia pachyceras | reverse complement strand
TTATTCTAAAAAATTATTGGGAAGATACTAGGAAAGTACCCTTTTGGAAATTATAAAACTCTGTTTACTTTTATGAATAAGACAAATAACATGTATGCCTTAAAAGTTGTTAGAAATAGTATACACATTAATATGAGATTTTAGAAATCGGCAGAAAAGAAGAAACTACTATTAAGTTGTCACAAGTTGTCATTACCTTTAACGGAATTGTTAACATGTTATTATAAGTTGACAACTAACTCAATAGAGTTATAGAGAAATCTGGAAGGAAAAATTGTAGATAGCAAAAGAACTCTTATAAATCTCTTTACAAAAATCGTCAATACAATAGAAAATTTTGTTTTCTAAAATTCAATGGAAGCATAATAATCAATATGTGTTCAGAAGCATAAAATAAGTTGTCATTACGTTTGACGGAATTATCAATATGCTATGAAAAATCATCAATGAACTAAATGGAGCAACAGAGGCACCCGAGTGGAAAAATTACTAAACTCATTATATCACTTATCATTTCCTTCAAAAGAGTTGTCAATAAGCTGTAAATTTTGTTTTTCAGAACTCAATAGAACAATATAGGCACCATGATAGAGGGGTGGTTAAAAGGATAAAATAAGTTGTCATTATGTTTATCGGAGCTACCAGTATCAACCAATTCAAAAAAGTAACAGATGCATTCAATTAAAAAGTTTTCAAAATAATTACATCACTTTTTATTCCCTTTAAAATGGTTGTCAATAAGCTTTACGAAGGTATAATCATGATGTTTGTTTTTTAAAAGTTTTTAAGAGCATTTCTATATTTTCCCTTAAATTTTGAAATCTCTCGACAGTTACTTATCCATTTTTTCTCTTGTTGACAATAATAAATGGGGTTTTAGAATTTTAAAAGATATTTATAAGGATTTTTTATAATTATTCTATAAAATTGTTTCAAGAGCATTAAAATGGAGAATAGTCATAGAGCTATCTGTCCATCATATCCTCTCTCTCGAGCAATGTGTCAATAGGTACAGAGAATTTAATGAAAAAATCGTCATAGGGCTACGTGTCAAAACATTTGTAGAGAATAGTCATAGAGCTACGTTTCGAAACAGACGTGAAGAAGTTGGGCAATGTTGAGAGAATAATTTTTTTATCAAAATACATTTTAAAAAATTACTTTTATTCAAAACATTTTTTGAAAAATAAAATTTATTTGGCTAAATGTTATAAAAGTAACTTTTGATCTACATCAAGTAATATATATATACATATATTTTTTATTTTATATTATGATAAAATTAAAAAAAATAAAATGATAAAAAGTAGTTAGAATATTTCAAATCATAACTTAACAATTTTAGATCACCATTTTAAATATTTATGTTGTGATTGGAATGCATTATGGATTGAAGAAGTTTTTTTCTTATCCCTAGAATGCATTTTAACCTTCAGAATGGATTTGATATATTGCATTCTGTCAAGAAGGAATTTTTTTTCTTAGAATATATTTTGAAAGAAGAAGTTGTCAAATGTTGAAGTTTACAAACTAACATTTTGAACCCAAAAGCGAGTTGACAAATAAAATTTGGAAGCTCATATTACAAAATATTTTTATTTATTTGTCAATAAAAAACCTCATTTCTTTATTTTGTGTGTGTTAATGTTAAATGTTTTTTAAAAATTTTGTCAAAAGTAATATTGCCTAGAAATTCTTAAAATAGAGTTTTGTTATCGAATTTTATTAGAAAATTAACATCATTATTATTTTTATCAATAAAAATGAAACATTGCATCTTTCAAAATTGTCGGGCAAAAAATTCATACCTTAACTTTGTTATTTTTTTTAATTAGTAGATCTACATGTTACCCTCCTGGTTGTTCTCCTTTCATATGTTTCCCTTTTTAACATCTGTCACGGAGTTTTTTTTTATGAATAAAGTCAGTCATCAGTGTAAATCCTTTAACTTTATTGTAAATTTATTTTTATACTGTTAGTTTTATTTAATTATGATTTCATTGCCTTGATTTTTCTATAGTTCACTTTCATACCACACGGTTTTAAAGTGAATTGGATGTAAAAACTAGTTTTTTTAATATGATTATAATTTTTGATTTAAGTATGTGAGAAGGGTTTTGTCCCGACTTATTCCGAAAGAGGATATTTTAGTTTGAATTGCCTTTTGCAACCGCATAAGCAAGTTTAAAAGTTAAAAAAATATTTTGAGTTTAAAAATTACATGTTTGGATCAGTCTTGGAGTCAAATGAATTTTTTCCCCCAAAAATAAAGCTAGACCTAAGTCATATTTTGCAGTTTTTGTGTTGTAAAAGCCTAATGCGTTTTTTTAACTGTCATTTTTCTTAATATAAATCATTTATACTAATTGACCTTTTTTGTGGATCCACAAGTGTTTTACGTCTTTTTTGGACCATATTATTAGATATTTGATTAACTAACTAATTAGAAACACATATTTTTGAGTAATTATCAATGCTGTATATTAAGGGTTTGAACACAAAACTGTCATTGGGTCCGTTTGAATATCCCGTTAGAAAAACGGACACAGATTCCGAAGTAGTTCATGTGAGAGGAATTTTGTCTCGGTAAGCGTACCCATTGGCAAAACGGGTAAACCAAACGCACCCATTACTTAAGTTGGAATAACCCAATACCGTCTAACACGAAATGTAGACTAATCTTATAACAAATATTTGAATTTTTATTCACCATGTTGTGACAGACTAATTAATTCCTTTTAACCCGTGTTAAACATTTGTTAAACGTTTGACTAGTTATATTACATCTTAAACATTTGTTGTAGTTTTTTTTTTACTTTGAAATTAATGACATTTAAATAATTTCACAGAAAAGTTAATCCAAGAACAGTCTCCAGAGATTTCCCAGAAATAACTGAAGTTAAATGTTTTAGGGAATTTTACTTTGATTGTTCCTTAAAGTTATAGGATGTTTTAGCTTTATATTTCTTTATATAGGGTAATATTCCTTTGTTAACCTACCTTCCAAGTTAATAATTAATAGTGTAATTGAGATTAAAATTAAGGATATTGTTCATAAATAGATGAACGAATCCTTTTTTGGCCAAATAAATAGAAGATCGAATTAAACTGTATGTGTTTGGAAACTCCGTTAGAAGAATGGAGTTTACAGATTCCGAAGCATTTTGTGGATTTTGAGATGGTTTTACGGATTTCAAGATGGTTTTTACAAATTTTGATATGGTTTTCATCTTGGCAAGCGTACCCGTCGGGGAAAATGGCTTCCCAAACAGGCACACTAACGTGAGAAGGAGAATGATTTCTTAAGGAGGAGATCTGGATTTTTTGTCTTGATTTACGTGCGTCAGGAAATTTTTTTCCAAACATACACTTAATACTGTAATTGAGATTAAAATTAAGGATATTGTTCATAAATTGAAGAACGAATTTTTTCCGACCAAAGAAAAATAGAAGATTGAATTAAATATTTAAATGTCATTGTACGTCTTTGGGAATAAGTTAGAAGGAAAGAGTTTACGGATCCCGAGATAATTTTACAGATTTCAATATGCTTTTTATGGATTCTAAAATACTTTTCATAAATTTTGAGATATTTTTTATTTTAACTTAGTACTGTTGAAAAAAAATAGTTTGCAAACATACACCCTATTCATTTCCTGTGATTATTATTTCTTAATTTATTAAATATTACTATGAAGAAAATAAATATAAAATTAAATACTATTTTTCTGTTTTGTTTGGGTTGCGCCGTTGTTCTGTTTGCTGCACACCACCACCTCTCTCTCTAGAATCTCAGGGGTCGGATTGGCCTTTGACAATACTCTCGTCTTCGATACCAGGTTTGTATGCCCAATGGATCCTCCGATGCTGTCTTCGAATTTCATTCCTCTTATTATTTGTTTATTAATTTTCTTCATATTTATCGGCGTTCATTTGGATAGTTGGTTCGATTTTAATCATTGTTTCTGGCGTTTTTTGGCCCGAGATCTTGGTTACCCAAAGCATAGATTGCCTCGGAGTTCATTTGGTTCCTGTTTTCATGCAATCGGGCTCTAAGTGCAGTTGTTGGAATCTCGTTGTTTTTAGTTTAATTCGGGAAATGGTTTGATTTATTTGATTGATTTTGAGCTTAAATTCGTATTGAGTTACTCTCTGTTTTAGGGGTTTATTGATATTTATTTCTTTTACCGGGCTGGCTTTTGTTTTTTCCGGGTATGACGTTGGGGAAGTTTGGTTCTTAGTATTATCGGGAGGACATAATGAATGAAGCTTTTACTTTTCTGTTGACTTCTATATGTTCTTTGTTAAATTTGAATAATGAGAAAGCTATCATCGCCCAGGGTAGTGGTTAGTGCTCTTTATTTTTTCCAATCGGGAAAATATCAGTATTGGCATTTAATTTTCCCCCTTCCCTATTATTTCCGTGGAAAAAATGTGGCTGGATTATAAAGTGAATGATATTTAGAATCGAAAACCTAATGTAAATTATCACCCTCTATAATTGCAATGGAAGATTTTATGATGCAGCCGGGAAGAATGCTCAAAAGGTACGAATGATTGTATGATCCTAGTGCAATGTGAAGATTAGGGGCTGATTAGGGCTTTCTTTTGTTTCTGTGTTCTCCCCTTCAGTTGGAATTAGAAGAGGATTGCTAGTGAAATAATTCTTGGGTGGTTAATGGCTGGGATTGTGAATGAGGAGTCTGGAGTGGTGAAGTCCGTGGAGGGAATTTCAACTAAGCAACGTTGTCAATCTGGTGAAGCATTGTCAGAATGGCGTTCCTCTGAGCAGGTGGAAAATGGAATCACATCTACTTCACCCCCCTACTGGGATACTGATGATGAGGACGATGGTGGTATGTGGGCGTGGGTGTGTGTGTGTGCATTCTTTAATGGCGTCTTTTGAATATATGTTCTTGTGGATGTTATATTTCATTTGTGTCATTTTGATTCCTATGCATGGTAATTATGATACGGAGAATACTGGCATTATTGGTGGAATTGTGTGAAACATGATATCTGCCATTTCTGAAATTTTTTTTCGTTGGTTATGGCAACAATAAGAAGAAAGCTTTACCATGCATCTTGACCTAGTGATACCATTAACAAATATGAGTGCCTTTTCATAAGTTTTTCGGTGAAATTTTTAAGCCATCAAATTTCCTTGGATGTTAGTTTATGTTGGCTACATTATAGTTTTTCTATGAACAGGGAGTGATAATATTTCAATTATCATGGGGTGAAAACAATTACTAGCATTTCTTGTGCTTCTGGCTAATCATGCTACAAAGACATCAAATCTTTTGCGTAATTGAAGGTTTTAAACTGCCGCTAAATCACCACTTTTGAGTGTGGGGGGCAGTTCAGTGAGGCACTTGTCTCTTCAATAAATGGATCCATTTATTCCCGTTCCATAGGATTTTTTTGACTTCATCAAATAGATGGGTTCGTTGGATTTTCTGTGATCGAAAGAAGAATACGATTCACTTTCAAGATGCCTTGGTGGTGAAATGGTAGACACGCGAGACTCAAAATCTCGTGCTAAAGAGCGTGGAGGCCGCCGTCACCCCAGAATGAAAGGGGCGATCTCGTAGTTCTTGGTCTGTGAAGATACGTTGTTAGGTGCTCCGTTGGCCCTTGCAAACAGCTTGATGCACTATCTCCCTTCAACCCTTTGAGCGAAATGTGGCAAAAGGAAAGAAAATCCATGGACCGACCCCATCGTCTCCACCTCGTAGGAACTACGAGATCACCCCAAGGATGCCGAAGTCATGGCAATTGGCCAATGCCAACTATGTCTCTAGTCAAATATGGCAGATGCTTCACTGAAGTATTGCAACCCCAACTTCAGCTCCATCATTTTGGATGAAATGAATAGATTCCTTGTGTCTTTTTATAGAGTAATGAATATTATGCAAGTGAAAGTAGTGATATATGTTACTAAATATGCATGTCATTTGTTATGGGAAATAACGTTGTCAGTTACTTATCCTAATATACCATCATGGATTCATATTAACTAATGACTGTCCGATTTTCCATTCATAAAATGAATTTTTTGAGATCTATTTGTTCTTTTCAGGTCCAAAACCGTCTGATTTATATGGAAAATATACATGGAAGATAGAAAAGTTTTCTCAGATTACCAAACGGGAACTTCGGAGTAATGCATTTGAGGTTGGCAGCTACAAATGGTATAAGACCTTAAATTAAACTGTTGGCCTGACATGTCTTTTTGTGTGCTTATGTGTCTTGTTATCCATGATGTGTGTGTTGTTATTTTTAATCTTGTCCTTCCTTTCATTATGTCCAATCAATATATATGCATGAGCTTCTTGTCACGCATAAGTAAATCTTTGTCAGATGAAGCTTGAATATAGTTATTCCATTGTGGAATCATGAATTGCTGACTTTATATGTATAGTTTCGCATGAAACCATTTCTCTCTATTTTTCTTGTAGTGAATTGAAAGTCTAAGTTTTAATATGTTTTTCTGATATTGTGAAACTGTCAGACATGTACTTGGGCGTCTATGGTTATCATGTGCTACTTTTTTGTACTTGGGAAATTTCCTTCTCTCTTGCCTCATTGCCCAATGTCAGGAGTGTTTGCCTATGGTCGTTCATTCCATAGCCTTGATATTGGGGTTACTTCATATGGTCCAACAGATGCATATGGTTTAACAAAAATTGTTATTTGAATTTTGCTGTAGTTTTATGTTTTTAAACTTTGGCCTAATCCATCTGTTGTGTGTTCCAGGTACATTTTAATTTATCCACAAGGCTGTGATGTTAGCAATCATCTCTCTTTGTTTCTATGTGTAGCTAATCATGACAAACTTCTTCCAGGTTCGGCTCTTTAACTGTTTTAGGGTTCTTCGGTCATCACTAGTTTTACAAGCCTGTCTCTTAATCCTTGTCTGTTTTTTTTTTTTTTGGTTATACAGGATGGAGTCATTTTGCACAATTTACAATTGCTGTGGTTAATAAAGATCCAAAGAAATCAAAATATTCTGGTCTGTTGTCTGTTTAATGATCAGATTAGCTCTTAAAGTCTTTGATGGTTATTTAAGCACTGTTAAGTAACTTTGCGTGGATTTTTTTAGACACATTGCATCGATTTTGGAAGAAGGAGCACGACTGGGGATGGAAAAAATTTATGGAGTTATCAAAAGTTTATGATGGCTTTGTTGATGCTTCTGACAATTTGATAATAAAAGCTCAAGTTCAAGTCATCAGGTATTCTATGCTTAATTTATTCCAAGTTTCTTGCATATTCATGCAACCTAGGTCAATATTCTAGCATTCAGCATATATTCTATCACTTTTATTTGCTTGATTAATGTGATTGTAGTCCACTAGTTTCGGTTGTATTTTCTTTCATTGTCAAGAAAGAGAGAGAAATGAATGTTTTGTAATTAATATCTTTTTTAATTTCTGGGACTTGAGGATCCAATCATTTACGGAAGGGACATGATGCTTTTAAAATGAGGCATCAACACAGGCATCCAACATACTGTTTAAGATACTCTAGTAACTTACTGACCTCAATTATTAATTGATATTCAAGATGCCAAGGAGGCATATGATATCATCTTTGTAGGTTGTATTTCATATCATTCAAAATCATAGGGAGCATGTGTCATTGAATTGATATCTTTACTAACTCATGAAATTGGTTTGCAATCAGTTCATCTCTTTGTAATGGTATTTATTACTCTGAGGTTGCAAAGCTGGAATAATTTGTGCCATTCTGTAACCCTGAAGCATCATGCTCCAAAGAATTTTGTAACAAAAGAATGAGGGTGCATTGACTATTGTGGCTAATAGATAGCTACGTCCTGTGAGTCAGCATAATGTCATTCTTCAAAATTTAGATAGCTACGTCCTGAGTCTGTATAATGTCATTCTTCAAAATTTTAACTTATTGTGACAGGTCCCATGATGCACATATATCGTTTTAAAAGCTCTTTGAGATCTCATTCTAAATTCCCTTAACTTCTATGCTCTTTACTTGCTTTTGAAAACTGAAAATATGACCTCCTCAACCTTTTTCTCCTATCCATATTTTGTTACAATATTCTTATCATTGAATCTTAAGGAAACTTCTGTTCATTGTCTTTGGTAGAGAAACTGATTTTATAGAGAACTTCATGCTATCACCTTTACAGTCACCCTTGTTTTAAATTTATTGCTTGTTATGTTGTCCTTGATTGGTAATGTGGGCTCCAACAAAATGCAAGGAATGTTAAATTAGCAATTCCTTTTGCCCCATTGTTTTGGGAGAGGATAATCTTTTTGTCCGCTTTGCTCGTTTCTGCAAAGGGGGAGTGTCCCACGTGGATTTTAAAAGGAATTGGAAATCTGTTGAATATAGAGCCCAGGATGGTTTTTTTGTATTATGTTTTGTTTATGAAGGAATTCTTATTCTCTGTTTTAACTCCTTGCATTGTTCTCCTCTCTTATAAAAAAAAGTTCTTTTTCATCTATGAAAAAAAAAATTGCTAAATGAATACAACTTAAAAATTCATCAAGAATGTCTTCTTTATTTAGTATCCTGAAAGTAATAGATAGTAATTGAATATTATAATTTTTTTGGATTCAGTGATACATAACTTTATATATCTGTAATATGATATTAACTGCAACCATTCTTTATTTGACAACAAACTCAAAGATAACTATCTCTGTTTTTACATCTTTAAAGGCTTGTTTTTCTTTTTGTACTGATTTAATCGGTGTCATTCCTTGTCTAAATTCTAATCTGCTTTCTTTGATATGCTAACAATTTAGTAGTTTGATGCATTATATTTATAATTCTGGAAGCTACAAGGTAGTAGTTGTATGTGTATAAATTAGAATAGATAGAATGTAGATGAAGGTATGTACACTATTTTTAAACTGGAATTCATCATTTAAGAGCTTTCCATTTGCGTTTATCTTTGTAAACTTGCTTTGCAGTCGCCCGTTTCTAATTTACTTTGAAGGCTTGAATTAGTTTTCTGATCATATTTGGATTTTTTTCGGGAAATTGTAGGGAGAAAGCAGACAGGCCTTTTCGTTGTCTTGATTGTCAATATAGGAGAGAACTTGTTAGAGTATATCTGACAAATGTAGAACAAATTTGCCGTCGTTTTGTTGAAGAGAGACGAAGCAAGCTTGGGAAATTGATAGAGGATAAAGCTAGGTGGATGAGGTTGTATTCTCGCCTTAAAAAAGTGATATTTATTCATGCAGAATGTGAAAATACAGTCCTTCTTTCTCCTCTTTGCAATTCTTAGTATGACTTGTTCCCCCCTTATATAATTTAGGATCATTAAGTGAGGTTGTATTCTCGTCTTTAAAATGTTAAATTTATTTATGCAGAATCTGAAAATATAGTCCTTCTTTCTCCTATTTGCAATTCTTATCATTATTTGGTCCACCTTATATAATTTAGGATCATATTTTTCCTCCACTTAGATTGTAAGAATTGATGAAAAGCTAATTTTGATACAAATAAGCTAATCTTATTTAGTGATGGATGGATAGTTTTCTGATAAACTGGAAGATGGATGTACAATTTAGTTGCACCCTGGGATATTTGACCAATGTTTTATGCATTTAGCCATCTTCATTTTTATGTATTTTTGCATGTATGGGCTTTTTTCTTGTATTTGATTGCATTTATAAAAAAATTAGCATTGCTTAGTTCTTACATGAAGGAAGTGAGGAATGGTGGGAATATGCATGTCAGGAATCAAGAAAAAGTAACCGGAAGATGAATGATAATGTAATGGCACACTTTGGTCCATATGCCCCCCATTTTATGTATTCAGCTATCTTCATGTAACCTTGTGCCTTTGCATGTGTGTGTCTTGTATTTTACTGCATATAGATAAATTAACCATAATCTATATTGTTAATTGGAATGCAAACTGTTCCTGTATTTCCAAAATGAGTTTAGAATTGCTTGCAAGTTATTTTAGATCTTTAATTGATGTATGATTTTACTGATTAATCAAAACAAATTTTTTCAATAACTGCAGCTTCTGTACTTTCTGGCTTGGAATGGACCAAAATTCTAGGCATCGCATGTCCAGGGAGAAGACTGATGTAATTCTAAAAGTAGTTGTAAAGCACTTCTTTATAGAGAAAGAAGTAACTTCTACTTTGGTGATGGATTCGTTGTATAGTGGATTGAAGGCGCTTGAAGGCCAGACTATGTGCAAAAAAGGCAGGGTAAAGACTTTGGATGCTGAAGAAATGCCAGCGCCAATTGTTTGTGTAGAGAAAGATATGTTTATACTGGTGGATGATGTCTTACCGCTGCTTGAGAGGGCTGCTGTAGAACCACTGCCTCCAAAGGATGAGAAGGGTCCTCAAAATCGTACAAAGGTGAGATGCTAAATTTATGTTGGTTAAATGATATTAAAGTGTCATTTATGTTGCTGGTAAAGTAGGATGCTCTTTGAATTTGGTGGTATTTATGATAGATGCTAGAAAATGAAGAAACGGGTAGAAATAGAAGAGATTGGAAACAGCTAAATCTTCTGTTGTAAACATGGTAATTAGAGGGCTTTTAGCATATTATTATGAAATTGTCTTTTGCAGCCAGAAAAGTCGTTTCATTTGGGAACCCTTTAGTGATTGACAAATCCTGGCATTTTTAATGAATTTGTTGGTAAAAATTTAAGCATGTTAGT
>JANTPZ010015103.1:0-10300 GCA_025593235.1 Vachellia pachyceras | reverse complement strand
TCACAAATTGCTCATCAATAATAATGCACATCTATACTACATATAATATTTAATAAAAGAAAATATAAATATGGAGTCAAATGGAGACCCACCTAACTAATCTATATGCCTACTTTAAAATATAATATCAATCCAATTAATTGGACCTCATTGATTGAAAACACAAGGAAGCTAATAATTGCAACTAGCAATGATTCTGGTTAAATTGTATCTTACACGCAGGTTTAGTTATTCCTATATACACTATGAGTCCTTTTTCTTTAGCTCGCCTACATTATAAAATATTCTAGTTTTAATTGGATTCCCTTTTAGCTCTATAAAATATCTAGTTGTTGAAAGATTGTGTGATTTTTTAATTTTACTTTGAAGTTTGGAAAGATAAAATTTTAACATGGTTGAAGTCAAGCCAATGATGAGGAAAAATATAATAAAATTAAATATATTAAAATATTTTTATATAAAAGAATAATATTTAAATACAAACATAAGTGGGATGTTTACATATAAACCAAGCTCCACACATATTTTTAAAATTATTTAGGTAAACTAGAGTGGGCATGAAAACGTAATTAATGGCCTTAATATTGGGAATTAATGGAGCAATTTATTTGGTGGAATGCTAGCTTCACCTAAGATCTCAGCAATTTTTTTTTATTGCGATGTAATCCTATGAATGCATGAGAGTTTAATTAGGGATCTAATTATGCGTTACATGTGGATGAGGCTGACTTTTCAAAATATAATAACCAAGTTGTGAACATACACACACCTAATTAAGATAAAAATTAATCTCCTATTACCTTCTGATTTGTTCTACGTTCAAAAAGTTCCGTCTGTGTTCGTGTTTGAGAATCCGTTGGGAGAGTGATTTTACGGATTGCGAGGTAAGTATGTGAGGGGAGTTTTCTCTCGACTCAAGGATTGCAATGTGGTTCGGATAGTTTGGCAAGTTCGACGAATATTAAAATCAATTTATTATTTTATTCTCATTTAATTTTCTCGTCTACAATAGGCTGATAGTTAACTTATAAGAGAAGATAAGTCATTTTAAAATTCAATTTGATCTTGCATATCTCCTTTATTACTGGTCCATAGATAAAAATTATATTAAATCACACAAATTTGTGCACTTTATGAAACTTATATAACTGATTTTAAACTCACATTTTTTATTAATGTTATTAAATTCACAAGAAAAGCTTCTTTATTTTTAAAACCAGCACAGAGTTCTAGTAAAAAACATACATATACAATAAAATTTCTTCAGTTTAATATTGATAAGTATGATCTACTATATCAAAAATAAAAAATATGAGAGTTAATTATCCTAAGTTAATTGTGTAAAAGCAAGGAGTTAACTCTAATTTCAATGAAAACAATCAAAATCATTAGATTATATCTCACAAAGAGTTTTGCGATTCATATGAATTTATCAGAAACTTTCAAAATAAAGACTATGACTAGCTAGCTATACTAAAAAGATGCAAGCTATATAAAATCACTAACAAGAGTTTGAACCATAAACAACACTTGTATATGTTTCAATAATAATCAGTTAACAGATGCAAAATTTGCAACTCCCATCAATATAATGGACTCATCAATCATCTGCATACAATATTAGATAGATGTTCTTTTCTAGCTGTAGCTGGCTACTAGTTAATCAAGGGTTTCTGATAACTAACTCAGACATATGTATCTAAATATATATAACTACAGAATATGTAATCCCTTAAATAAATTTAACAACATAATATATTCACGGTTAATTATGTGATTCTTAATTCCTTCTGATACCATTATTAATTCCAAACAAATCAAACTCTGATACCATTTATAATACTCACAAAATATAAAATATTTAAACACAATTAATTATTAAATTCGGGGAACAAAAGACAAATCATCCTTGAAAGTCACAAAAATCAATGATATTTAAGTCTCCCTTAAACATGCATGTCCATAAATATTTCTCAAATAAATACGTAACAAGTTAGAGATACCAATAAACAAATTTTTAACCATAGGTCTAATAATACTACGACATTACCATATGGATAAAAACAAATCAGAGTATGCAAGCCCTAAAGTCTGGCAATATACATTTCTCCTCAAGATAATCTAGTTACTTAGCCTACAATTATAGCTAATATCAAACTGTTGGCTCATTCCCTTCACATCTCGAACCACTAAGCTCTTCTCCTGAAAAAAAATGTATCGATAGGGTGAGACATAAAGTCCCAATAGCCAATAATCAATTCATAGAATATACAATACGTGATTGTAAGTCGGTGCAGTGCAAATATACAATACTCAAACAAAATTAAAGTTTTCCATTCAATACAAATAGAATGCACAAGTGATCCCTCATCCCACTCCTCCATATCACTTCATGATGTGGATCTGACTTAATGCCTGAGCAACCTGGCCAAAGTCCAGCAGCAACATTAATCCAACCAGTCCCCCTTTGTTCTCCCTCCTGGGTCTAGAATCAAAGGGTGTCTAGCCTCCCACCTGGGTTTAGGCTGGCCTTCCACCTTGGTACTTGGCCAAGTTATACTAGGCTTGTAGAAAAACTAAGTTTGTTTAAAAAACTGAATTTCATTGTATGGTTCCAAAAAAGGAATATAATTAACAAAAAGTCCCACCATAAATAAATAATATATAATTATCGTTTGACTCCCTGGCAAAAAGAAAAGAAAACCCCAACCCCCCAACACACATACGAAGCAACTTAAAAAAAAATGTGTTTTATTAGTTTATAAAAATATTCAATTATAAATTTATGATTAATATTAGTCCTTCATTTATAAAAAGATTAAATTTGAATATATATTAAATATGTTACTCTACTTGAAAATTTTCTTACTTTTTTAAATGTTGCATAATTATAAATAATTATTAACTTATGATTTTTTTTCATCTTGTAAAATTATTTTAATAGATTTATTTGTTTTAAATATTAAAAAGTAAAAATTTAAAATTATATATATTTAGTTAAAAACATTGTAATTGTAATTACCACCTTAACAATAAAATATGTTGAAATGAGAAAAAATACTAGTTATATCTTCTGCAGTAACCTAAATCTCAAGACTTTGCCTCTGAAAAGTTGGATGGAAAGGATGGATCCAAATATGTAATGCTCAGAGTTACAAATGATTATTCACAATATTACTTTAATTAACAAAATATCAATCACATGTTATGTGTTCGTTTAAATTCCAAAAGATATTAAATAAAATATTACAAAATTAATTTATATATTGTTGGAAATAATGTGTGAGCATTTAAAAGGAAAAGTCCTATATTTGGATTGTGAGGGTCTGAGTTGATATATAATATCATATAATCTTGAGCTAATAAATTGATAGAAAAGAAGAGTGGGCGTGTGACAACAAAGGATTACATTAAAGACATACTCGCCACTTTTTTTTTAATTTTAAAAATAATATATTACATTTTTTTTACTTTTTTATCTCAATATTTTTTACAAAGTATGATAAACAATACCTAATACATTCAAAAAAGTATAAAATATTTTATTTTTTATATCAACTTTCTATAATATATTTAAAATTATAACAAAATATTAATACTTTTTTTGAAAATTTGAAAAAAATATTATTATTGAAAATTTATTGATGGAAAAAGAATCATATGAGTTGTGACTGTACAATCCTATGGTAAAAAATTGGGTGAAAAAGGAAGCTTAATTTTAAAAATAAAAAATATTTCTATGGGTTGACAGGCTGAGGCTGCAGAAATGCAACACATTATGTGGTGGGTTGTTGGCGGGCTGGCTCGCCCAGCCTGTTTTCCCACCCCTACTTCTAGTATCAATTTCTAGAGTATGTTGAACTCAATAGGTTACCAAGAGCTCAAGAGAAATCTTTCTTCCCTTATTAGTTAGAGTCGGCTGAATATTGGCGATGTTTCCCAAAAATCAATTTAGCATATCATCACTTAGCTGATGTCTAAAAAAATCTCGTTAGACTCTGGGATAGATTCTATTGTTCTTTCTGAGTTCAATTTGATCAAACATTCTCTTGAATTCTTATATGATTGTGAATATAGCTACTGGGCTCAACGTGCAAAGTTGAAGTGGCAAACAGAGGGGGAAAGAAATAGTAAGTTTTTTCCTGCAGTAGCTAGTAGAAGGTCCTCTAGAAATATTATTCGATCTCTTAAGAAATCTGATGGCTCTTGGTGATCAGATGACATCCAGGAATTAACCCATATAGCTTTTGATCACTTTAGCATGATCTATCAACAGGAAGATCTTTCCTCTGAGGATCATATTCTAACTCAGTTATCCCATATCAATGTTCCTATTTAACAGAAGCAGACAATTCTGATCTGATGGCCCCAATTACTATGTAAGAAGTTAAAGAGGCTGTTTTTGGATTTCTAAAGGATAGTGCACCACGACTAGATGGATTTCTTGCAGACTTCTATCAAAGACATTGGGAATTAGTAAAACAAGACTTACTGCAAATGGTTTTATCCTTCTAGCATTCTGATAATCTCTTAACTTCTTTTGACCACTATCATCCTTATTCCTAAGTCAGGCTCCCCTCAAACTTTCAAAGATTCAAGGCTGATAAGTTTGCGCAATTTATTGAACAAGATCATTTCCAAAATATTATGCAATCGTCTCAAGAAGCTATTGGATCATTGTATTGCCCCTCATCAAAGTACTTTCTTAAAGGGGAGTTTAATTACAGATGACATCCTTCTTGCAGCAGATTTGATGCACAAAATCCACAATTCTAGACAAGGGAGGAAAAGTTAGCTGCTCTTAAAGTTGACTTCTCAAAGGTTTTTGACCAATTATCTTGGAACTTCCTAATTGCCATCATGCATGAATTTTCCCTCCAAGTGGATCAACTTAATATTTCAATGCTTATCAACAGTGCAGTACCAAATTCAAGTCAATGGTCAACTTACTCAAATCATTAGACCACTGAGAGGAATAAGGCAGGGAGATACTTCATCTCCCTACCTTTATATTCTCTTCTCCAATATCCTCTCATGGATCATCTCTCATCTGGAATTTACAAATCAATGGAAAGGGATAAATATCTTTAAAGAAGCAGCTGCTTTTTCATGCTTTTTTTATGCTGACGAATCTAGTCCTTTTTGAATGTTCTCAATATAACATTGTGGCTGTAAAATCTACTTTGGACATTTTTTATTCCCGGACTGGACAAGAAATCAATCCACCTTAATCTTCAATCCAAATGTGTCTTATCAATCAAAGAGGTATCTATCCAACTCTATTGAAATTCATTTCACTTCAAGGCTGGGAAAGCATCTTGGGACATGGTTTGATCCAGACAGAGGGAAAAAATCTTACATATCAACAAGTGTTGGACGCAATTGAGCACAGAACAAATGCATGGAAAATTAAACTTCTCTCCTAAGTTGCTAGGCTAACTCACATTAAATCTGTTTTATCTGCTGCAAACCTGCATATCGTGTCATGCATTAAAGTGCATGATTACATGTATTTGTGACAAGATTGATGCTTGTTTCCTGAATTTCTTCTGGGGTTCATCAGGTGATAAGAAAAAGATCCATCTATCAGGAAAACAATACCTCTTTCTCCCAATTGAATGTGGTGGATTGGGTATTCGTCCATCTAAATGCATCAATAAAGCTTTACTTGCAAAACAATTGTGGAGAATCCTTTATTCTCAATCCCCATCGCTTTTCTCTCAGATACTGAAGGTCAAGTATACAAATATTTACCATAATCCTATTCTCCTAAAGCCATATAACTCATCTTGGATTTGGAAAGGCTAATTGGAGAATTCAGATTTAATTGTCAGCAATTTGACTTGGCAAGTCGGTTTTGGCTCTCAAATTCCTCTAACCCACCACTTATGGTGGCCTATACATTTAGGATCTGTACTAGCAACGAACTTGCTTAAAGTTGTAGATATTATATTGCATATTCCCTTCAACAGTAATCCTCATCAATGGAACATCCCTGTGATAAAGAGCCTATTCTCTTCTTCGGTTGCCGATCCTATTCTGAAAGCTCCTATTTCATTTTATAGACAAGTTGATTTCTTATGTTGGACAGGTAATGCTTCTGGTATGTATACCGCCAAGGATGGTTTTAAGAAATGTCTCCAATCTTCTCCTTCATTTAATGGTACTCGGCATTCATTTTGGAAATTTTTATGGTCTCTTTCACTGCCTTACAAGCAGCTCCATCATATATTGGAGCTATTACATAGATTTCTCCCAACTGGTGACACTCAAACATATATTGGAGCTATTACATAGATTTCTCCCAACTGGTGACACTCAAACATCATCATATGACTGCTCAAATCTTGTGCCCTTTTGGATGTGACTCCGAAGAATCCTTGGATCACATTTTCTTGCTTTGCTCGTATGTTCGTGCTATTTTGTTTGGATGCTTTTATATTAAGCTACTGGATTGTGCCTTTCAATCATTCTAAAGTCGGCTTAAAGATATGTTGGTGCAACTATATAATGATCGTCACATTGATATGCTAAAGGGTGTTATCACACCGATCAATTTCATATGGCATAAGGCAAATATTACAGAACATGGCCGCCAGAAGCCATCCTTACAGAAATTATGGGTTCAATTATATTTTTCATCATGAACCTCCTCTTGTAACAAGGATCTAAATTGTTGCACCTCTACAAATGTTACTGGCGCTTCTCTCTTGAAGAAGATAACTTTATGCATCAGTTGGTTTGTAATTTTATCCCAAAAAAAAAACGAAAGAAAGAAAAAGAAAGGCAAATCAAGCAGACTTCTTGCCTTGTCATGATATGCACGATGGATCTCCTCTCCTGAAATTTATTTGTACCAGGAAGTTTGCTAGTCCTCAACTCTTTGCTACTCTTTGCTTTCGATCGAAGTGCATTATCTTGGATCCATACTTAGCTTACAGCTCTCACAATTGGAAATACTCAAGAGAGGCTTCAACTAAATATGTATTGGGAAAAGATACATTTCTCAATGCCAATCATATTGCTCGAATAAATCTATAGTTTGACAAGACGTTAGACTTCTAACTTCTGCTTACAATTTGGATTGTTTGTTGGAGTGTTTGGAAAAGTTAAATGCACGTTCAACAGTGTTTTTCCGTAAAACGAGATAATCTCTTTCACATATTTACCTCAACTTATATAAAAGTACTTCTCTACCTCGTTTCCAAATGGACACATTGATGTTCTCACTGCTCATCCATATTTTATGTTTCCTTTTACAGACTCTTGTATTACCTCTGTCTTTTTCTGTTACTTGTAAAACACTATAAGTATATATGTTCATTTTGTCTTTCCATAAAAACTAAAAAATACAACGTTTGATGAATGAGAAATTAATTCATTTATTTGTTTTTCTTTCTTTTTTGTCTCTAGATACTATACGAGTGTCTAATCATTGCTATCAAATTCGTTAGTTAATTCATCGAGTTTAATGGTTTTGCATTTCTAAACTTACAAAATAATGATAACTCGCTTTTCAATTTAATGATAGCTGCAAACTCTATTGTATTTTTGAGTTCACAAATTGAGTTTACTGTTTTTGCATGTCTAGCTTATAAAATCATACCAACTTACTCTTAAACTCATGTTAGTTCTTTTGGATTTGATCTTGGTCAATGACTTTTCAAATGAACTTCATAGAAATTTCTTTTGCTGAGTATGATAAATTATGAATGTTGATAAATCTAATTTCAATTATATATTTAGATTTCAAATATATTTAAACGAAATTGTTGTTATTTTTATATTTTAATTATTTGATCATATATTTTTAATATCTATTTATTGATAAAAATAAACTCTAATGAGTTTACAATTCGAGGTTACATTATTGTCATGAAATTTCTTAAATTCAATAAGTTTAATAACTTTATTTGTAGAAATGGGTGATCAAACCACATATAAGAATAATAACAGAGATAAGAAGGCAATCTTGATTTAAGATATTGTCGGTTATTAAATTTAAAATGCATTTCTATTGTCCGTTACGAGAAATTAGCTTATTCTTTTGTACTTAACTCATGTTAGTTGTGAAGAATGAAAAAAAAGGAGCAAAAATGGCCCACTAGTGATTGTGAAGAATATTTTTCTTAGGAAGTGAAGCTATTTAAAGCAACAAAGCAACCTCAAGAAGCTTCCATTGTCTCAATGGCATCAACAGAGAATCTTTGGCCAACCATGGTGTCTTGATTTCTTATATGATATAAATAACTAAAATTATAAATATTAAAGAGTTTGTTTAAATTGGTTAAATGCTATAAATATGTAAAAATTTATTTAAAAAAACACTTATTCTTGAAGGGGGAGAGATGTTCAAGTGGAAGGAGCACGGGTTGTTTAAATTCAAAGCCTTGAGTTCATGTTGATACCGAAAACTTTTCAAATTTGGTAAAATAATTCTCAAATTTGGTTGAGCCAAATGGCCATATGACAAAAAAAATTAGAGGGAGTGAGTAAAAGAATGAGCAGACAGTTACTTAAACTAATGAGTCTAATCAATAATTAATGAGAAATTTTTTTTTAAAAAAATAAAATTTTCAAATTGGCTGTTATTATCTCCTATAAATATCAACAATTCATTCCCAAAAAAAAATTCTCTTGTAAAGATTCGGAGAGAGTATCACATTGGATGTTTCAAAATTAAGTTATCAAAAGAAAAAATATTAAAAGAAATTAATATGCGTATTTAATTTATGATGATAAAAGAGGTTTAAACCCAGCTAGTCAATTATATGACAAGCATCAAAATAATTAAAAGTCTATTTCTTTTATCTAGAAATTATAGAAATATAATTCAGGGTTGGTGTGATTTTGTCTTTTTCATCAAAGTCCAATGACTGCAGGAAAATTATCAACGCAAGCCGTCCGTACACTTCGTAACAAACGAAAAAGATAGAATAAAATGCACCAGCCGGGAATCGAACCCGGGTCTGTACCGTGGCAGGGTACTATTCTACCACTAGACCACTGGTGCCGACGAGTTTCAACTTTTGAATAAATTGATCATATAGTTAACAATCTAATTTGTTTGTACCTTCCCCTTTTGCCCAAGCCTAACCGTATTGACCACCTTCTTACAGCTAATGTAGTTTATGGGAATGTTCCTTAGTATGATTGAAATATTTTTTTATCCTAATAATATTTAGTTGAGTGTAGAACACTTCATTTTTTTTTGTTGTAAAGGCAAGCCCTAAACTTGAAGATTACAAAAATATCAGCTAACTCAACGAAGTATGGCAAGTTCCCACAGTCCAAACTAAACAAAACTACACAACCAGTAGATAGGTCTCATGATATGACGAGTTTTGTGATGAATCATGACCTAGCTGACACAAATAGTCTGCACATTTGATGTCCGTCATCTTTATATATGAGTATATAATCTATAAATCTTAGCTTTAAGAGGATGGGTGATCTCACATTCTGTATATCTTCACTCAATGAGTGTGTCTGATCACAATCAATCATAGTATGTGAAGGGCCTTGTCACTTACTTTTCTAAAGTTTCTAATTAAAATCATACTTTGATGTATGTATAAGCACCAAAATATACCTGGAGAGTATTTGATGGTGCATGATGTTTTCTAAGATGATGTTTCTTACCTAGCCATATGTGAAAATATGATTTTTGGAACATCCTCAAAAATCACTTTTGAGTTTTAACGGGTAAAATCCATTTATGTTTACTTCGAATGTTGTCGCAAAATTACTTGAAACAAGAGAAATCAAAAAATCAAATTGGACCCAAATTTGTTAAAGTTAACTTATTGAAATGATTCATCAATATTTTGGTATTGTGCAATCTAACACAATCGATATGTTTAAAACACTTAGGGCCTGTTTAGTACATTGTAATTGATTTTAATGGATGTGGAAATAAATATATAAATGGATATATAAATGAAATTGAGAAGCATGTTTTGCACGTGCATGGAATGCATAAATTATATTGATTTAATATTTAAATTTAAAATATGAAATTACTCATTTCCAAACCACCGTCAACCACCGCAAAATTTACAGCCACCTTTGTTGGCAAATCAATTAAACCAGGTAAGATCAAATTACCTCCACCAAGCTACTCCACCACAACCTCTTCTGGCAGACACCAACATTCTCATATGCAAAAATCAATCTTTTATTACCAAAATAGTGAAGGTTCTAGATGGTCAAAATCAAATTTGAGAGTTTCATAAACCAAGAGAGCTAAAATGGAGAACACGAAAGAGTGAAGAAGACGAAGGAGTAAAGTGGAGAAGGA